>PVLD010011562.1:0-64623 GCA_004027595.1 Dinomys branickii
TAATGGTGGTCGTGGTAGTAGTGGTATTGGTGATGGTGGTGCTGGTGGTAGTTGTAATGGTGGTCGTGGTAGCAGTGGTCCTGATGGTGGCAGTGCAGTAGTGGTTGTAGTGATGGTACTGGTGGAGGTGGAGGGGTAATGATCACAGCAGTGGTAATGATGGCGGTGGTAGTAGAAGTAGTGTCATCTATCCAGAGAAGAGCATCAGAAAAGTGACGTGACTCATACACAGGGTCTCCCCTCCCATACACTCTGTGGTGATGATTCTTCCAGTGTTTCTGATAACTTCTCAGTAGACTTTGACCAATCAGCTTTGCCAGTAACCTACCCAAACAATTCAGGAGGGAGGGAAGCTTTTCTTTATGTGATCACATCCAATTTTTTTTCTACTCACACTCTCATTTATTCATAAACATCTTCATTCTTAATACTGAAGTAATGGCCTCTATGTCAGACACATTAGCTTCTAGTTTTTCGGTGATGTGTAGAATGCAATCTGTTCTCCCATGTTGGCTAGAGCTGAGTGGTATGATGGGTATTCAAGCATAGGATTAAAGTAGAGAACCAGGCATGATGGTGCTTGTCTGTAATTTGAGCATTCTGGAGACTGAGGTAGGAATATCACTGCCAGTTCAAGGCAGCGTTGGCTCCATAGTGAATTCAAGGACATCCCAGGCTACATAGCAAGACACTGTCTAAAAAGATTAAAATTGGGACTAAACATTAAAACTTCTGAGTAAGAAACCAAGTGCCTCAACCGATGAGATCAGAAGATGTGTTATCTAGACTAGATTCTAAAAAAGAATTGGAACCCAGGCATGGCAGCCGACCCCCCGGATTCCTAGGACTGGGGAGGCTGCTACAGGAGAATCACAGGTTCAGGCAGCCTGGACTGCAAAACCAGACCCTCCCTCAAAACACTCACATGATGATGGTCATGATGATGATAACAATTATAACAATAGCAGCAGCAATTGCAAAATTTAGATGTGGAGAGATTACTGTGACACAACTGAGGAGGCAGAGAGAAAATGTCATGATGTCCCCCTGGTGTGTCCCTCTGTATAGCTAACTGTGGCAGTAAAGACAAGGGAGGATAATTTGAGACAGGTCACTCTGGTTATAGCATGGATAATGGACAGATGGACAATGAAAATACTGGGGTAATGAAAGTTAGGAGATGTAATGTGTAATAGAAATTCATGATGAGCTAAATTTAGTTAGTGATAATGTGAATAAGTGAAAGAAAAGGAATTTTTAAAATACCAGCTACAGTCATTAATGGAGAGCAGTGATTGATTTGAATAAAAGATGAAGGCAGGATGCATCAAGGTTTTAGATTACAGAATGAGCTCACAGTGTGGGAGTAGGGAAGTAAGGGGAGGCTTGCAGGTAATACACGCATACACAGTAGATATATGGAAGGGTCAAAGACATCAAAAATCCATCTTAGCCACAATGAGTGTGACTCTTATGAGACACCGCATAAAAGATACTGTCACCAAACAAACATTGAGGTTATGATTTCAAGTGCAGAAAATCACCATCTCATAGGTGGTAGCTGAAATCACTGGAGTAGATGAGATCTCCCAAGGTAGTGCATGCATGTGTATATGGGAACTCATTCTATCCTAATGAAGACTAAGAACTAATCCAGAGATATGTATTTGCATATTCAAGAATGGTAAGAAAAAGGCTCCAAGGACTAAGTCAAAATGCAGAAGGAAAGGTGTTCTACTAATTACCAAAAGAGTAAAATATTGGTAGGTGACTTCCCTGATCAAGTCATGTCACGACCCAGCCCTCAGGTTGTACGATATCTGGGGAGGAAGAGGCAGCTTCATCCGTGCTGCTTCTGCCTTTTTCATCATTTCAAAGATTTCAGACCCAGAGCTGCATGCATAGGGAGAAATTGCTTGTAGCATAAAAATAGACTTTCGGATTTTAAATCTTGACTCTAACACCATACTTTACTAGCTTGCCAATGTTGGGCTATTTAATTAGCCTCAATTCCATGCTGCTCATCAGCCGAAAATTAAATATAAAAGTGCCTGTCTCACAAGGGTGTTGAGAGGGAGAGATTAACCAGTATATGAGAAAGCATTTTATAAGCTTCAATATGTTCTAAACAACATTTAAATGTGATGTTATTGATAGCATATGGCTGCACTCCTTTCCGTCCTTTACAACTCAGGATGAGTGTGTGTGTGGCTCTGTGTGTGTGTGTGTGTGTGTGTGTGGCTGTGTGTGTGTGTGTGTGTGTGTGTGTGTGTGACCTTTTTATTATAGCTCTTTTCTGTTAGTGCAATGAAAATGTAAAGAAGAATATTTTACTTCCTTGTTGGACCCTAATAACGGAGCAAATACCACACAATAAAGGAAGGAAAATATGCCATTTCCCCAGGCAGTATTAATAATATCCTAGGTTATTATTGAAAATGTGCTATTTAATGAACATATAAATCAATCTTATCCCTGCTTCTGGGATGTTTTCCCTGTTCTTCTCATACACAAACTTCTTCATACTCAGTGTCCAGTTGTGTGTTGTGGCTGGGGTTGTCCTGAGGGTCACTAAGGAGAGAAGCACTCACCTGTGCAAGGCCTCGTCCTTGCTATATCCACTGGGCTAGAAGGGTCCAGTGGCCTCTGGGCACCATCACAGCTACATCACTGCTATGTGCCCACTTTATTTTACCTGCACTAGGTCATTTGTTCACACCCTGGGTTTCCCATGCACGTATGAATGACTACAAATGCAGTCTCTGCATAAACATGGTATTCAGACCTACAGAACTCAATTCCTTCTTTGACAACACCCACTTTTATTTACAAATAATGTATCCATAATGTAATTTACTTAGTTGCATATAATTTTAATAAGAAAATCAATCAAATTTCCTATTCTCAATACGAATAATAGCAAATAATATAAATTTCTAAGTGTAAATACCTTGTAAAACTACACTAGAACACATAATAAAGTAACGCTGTGTCAGAATTTTTTGTCTTGTGCTGGTGACTCAAAAAATTTGTGGTATTACCTGAAATAGTAGACATTGCTTTCTAAAGTTGTGAATAATTCACTCTCCATTTTCTCCTTATATACAACTACATGTTACTTAAATATCTGGGCCAGTTATCAAACATTTTATGTGCATATATGTACCTGAAAATTGTATTTCATCTGTGTAAATTTCTATTAAGATATAGCAAAAGTTGAATGTGTGAAAATACTGTTATTCACACAAAATATCATCACTTCTCTTTCTGGAGGGGAGAACTAAATCCTTTCTCCCCACTTACAGTCTAGCTAATGAAAAGAAGCAGAAATGAAGTTAAGAAACATATTCTGTGCCTGACATGAGTCACATTCCTAGAAGAAATCAATGATGTGTTCAAGCTGAGCTGCAGGAGGGTCTCACGCTGTGACTGTACGGTGAGCCTGGTGCCGGATGCTGTCAGTTCGTGCAGCTCCCAGGGCTGGTATCAGGGAGGCCTCGGGCTCCCTCAGCCTGGAGGAGCATGAGGAGGATATCGGTGCCATAAATCCATAGAAGGAAAGTGTGGACTTCCAGGCTGATGGCACCTCACATTGTGGACGAAACTAGCTGGCATCAGCTAGGCCAGGGGCCAAATGAGCCATGTGATGTCTCTCTTCTTCCCCTGCTTGCTGCCCCTGTTCCTTCTGGTTAAGCCCAGCTGAATTTCTAATATCAAGGGAGCCACTTGATGTGAGGCAGCCTTCTGGTGCATAGAGCACAGGGAGAAAGAAACTAGTGATTAAAAAAGGCATCCAGCACATCTCTCGAAGCCTTTCTGGCCAGCCGAAGTCAGTGATGACTGTTCCAGGGTAGTATTTCTAGTGTGCTGTTCCCAGAATACCAGTTCCTCGCTTGGAGAAATTCTTAGAAATTCAAATCTCTAAAACCAGGACAAAATTGAATCTGAAATAGTGAGAGTGGGAACCTGATTTTTCAGAGATTTTATGTTGGTTTGTAGCAGAGACTGGACAAGCACCCAAACCCCTGAGCCATATCCCCAGCCCTCAGCATTTGAACAAGGTTCCAAGTGATCCTAATGCAGCCTAATGTCAGATCCATTGTTTGGAGGGGACACATACTTCCTGCTACTCCCTTCTCTCCTGCTAATGATTGTAACAGTCTAATAAATCACAGGTAGTAGAGAAATAGTTGCTTGATGGATAAAATAAGAATTTGTGTTTCTGTTTTAAATACACTGACCTATATAGTAACATTTATTTATTTATTTATTTATTTATTTATTTATTGCGGTACCGGGAATCGAACTCAGGACCTTGCACTTGCCAGGCAGGCACTTATGCCACTGAGCTAATATCCCCAGCCCCTATATAGTAACATTTATTGACTTGGCAAGAGTTTCAAAGTAAGAGAGGGATGAAGAGTATTGCCTTTTCTGTCTTCCCACTTTCCTAAACTTTGCTAATGTATGAAGCAATTTTAAGATTCTAAGCATTTTATACCAGTATAGTGATACCGTTTTATGTTTCTAGGTCAACCCTTAATTTTTCTAAAAAGTAACATTGTACGGATCAATAAAGCAGTTACCTGTGTACTATACCATAGATTTGGAATTTTAAATAAGTGAACCAGGATTTAGCAAAACAATACTTGGCTCAGCCTAGTGTCTCCATGTTGGCTGACTGTCATCACACAGCAAGTGAACCTGTGAATTGGCCAGAAGATAAACGGGTTGCAGGAAGTGTTGTGTTGTGGAGATTAGCATACCAATCAGAGCAGCAGGGGAGAAGGGTGCAGCTTGATTGGTTTATTATCAGAAAAATTAATATGTATGGAGGTGCTGTACCTATGAGACTCTGTCTGCCTGTGTAAACAACAAAGTCACCATCACCAACAATTTTATGAACAGTAATAATAAAACAAGCTGAAAACTTCTAGCACTTTGGCTCTTTTTCCATTTGTTTTGCACAATTGGCTGCCTAAGTGCAGGAACAATTTGGAAATGGGTTTATTTAAAAGAGAGCACCAAAACTGGGCGAAGCACTCTTCTTGAACTTCGGCTCTTTTTCCATTTGTTTTCCATAATTAGACATATTGTACCTTATTATTTTCTGGAAAAAGGAGAAAACAGAGTTATTGAATATCTTTCATTAACTGAATCTAAGAATGATATTGAGGTAGTATTACCCTATCTTCTACAGTCCGCATGTGCAGTAGCTAGGCACTGAGTTTCATCTTGCTTTTAAACAACAGCAAAATATAACCACCACAATCACTTCTAATGTGTAGTATCATGCACCTAGCACTGTGCTATGCATTTTGCCTGTATAATTTAGTTCTCATGATGGTTGCATGTGATATGTTGCATGAGATTACTTTTCTGGGAAAAGAAGGTTTTACAGTATTGTGTACCTGGTTCAAATTTACAGGGATCCATGAGATAAAGCCAAGTCCATTTGGACCCAATTACTCTGTCTATAATTATGCAGACTCCAGGAGTTTTTGCTCTGCAATATTACCTTGGTAAGGTTACAACTGTGCTTTGTGCATTTTGATGCTCTCTTTTTAAATAAACTCATTTCCCAATTCCCAATCATTCCTGCATTTTGGTGGCCAATGAACTGAGTGGATTCATAAAGTCACTTTAAGTGGGTCAGATTAGGGATCTGGTGATGGTTATGCAGCAAGAAGAACGTAAGGAAGAGGCTGCTGAGAATTCAATATGACAGGAAGAAAGTGATTTCTCCTCAGGCAGGCAGCAGTTACTCACACCTGCATTGTGGTAAAACTCCACCAAGAGTGTTGAGCTTATGAAATTTCTAAAATTCTTTTCATGGTGACAGAACACACAGATTTATAAAAGTAAGTTTGAGAGATATCTTCTTGCAGGATATGTTAGAAAATATATCTCATATATTCTCTCCCCTCAAACTTGAGCTCACTGGAGAACCACAATTAAGTCACAGTGTGATTGTTGTAGAGAAAATGAATTACAATTTAAAATTAATGTTTAAAACAGTACCAGATGATGTCTAACTATTTGCTTTTGGTAAAGAACAGAGATTTATTTCTTACAAGTTCAGGGAACTGAGAAGTCTAAGGGACTTTCATCTGGACAGACTGTGTTTCTTGTTAATTTTATTTTATTAGTACATGCATGTAGTACTTAATGTTTGCATTCCTTGTATGAAGCATTTATTTTTTATTTTAGATATGGTATTAGGAATCCGAAGGAATCAACGACCAAATTATAGAAGCTGCAGGAAAGGACATGACGTTTTTTAAATTTAAGCATGGAGTTTCTAAATCTTTTGCTTTGAATTTTAATTATCAAATTTCTAGATGTTGGAAAGGTCCTTTCTCTGAAGAATACTGGGAATTCAATCAGGCCCAAGTGCAACTCCGCAGCATTTCTGTGCTGCCACAACAAGCTTAAGTCCAGCACAATTTCTCACAATGCGTTAGACCTGAAATAAAGGAAGGGCACCAATGTGATGACAAGGTAAAAGTGGAATTTGCATGGGTGTGTGCGGGGCCAGTGGTGGGGGTGAGAACGAAGGAAGCCGGGGAGAGCTCAGTCTTTGGAAACAGAAGCTGTGCTGTGATGCTTACTACGGGGCAACTGTGGGGATTAAAGACCGCTGGACTAGAGAGGGAAGGAGAACTGCAAGTGGAAGCTGGCTCTGAGAGGAGCCTGGTGGTCAGGAATGAGGTGGCCAGTAAACAACAACACAAATCTACCTTCTAAGGGATGTGCATCTGCACCTTTCCTGTGGCCACATACAGAAAGCCTGAATCCACACCGGCTTTCCATTTTGTGAGAGAATCCACCCTCTGACATATAATTGTCCATTTTTCCCTTATTTATAAAATTGCCGTGGTCATAAATTCTGTAGCCTGAACCAGTGATTCCAGCTTGCAAAATAACATGGTTGTTAGAATAAAGGTAGGGTACAAGATATCTGTATTATTATAATTTAAATATACTTTGAATAAGTAATTGATGGCTGTTATTTATTCACTTAGAAATCTATACTGAAGTTAAGTAAGCTTCCTAAAAGAGAATTTCTATCCTTGTGTCAGCTGAAGTAACTTTTAGGAAATCATAAGTGCTTGTGACCAACAGTTTTAATATTCATAAAGTGACCAAACTGTGTTTGATATCCATTCGAAGAATACATTAAAATGGAATACCAGTAATAGCAGCCAAATTAACAATGCAACTAACAAAACTGTCACTTATTGTTTTGGGTGACACCAAGTGTCAAAGGAACAGTGAATTGAGTTAATTTTACATACTCGAATTTTTCAACAGCTACACCCTTCAGCTTATGGCAAGAATGCTGGAAATGCTAAGAAGACGTACATTCCTTATTGTTTGCTAGGAACTTAGCCTAAATCTTTATCTAAACTCCATGTTTGTTAAGTCATATTTGAAGCCATAAAGAATTCATTCTGCTTTCATTTCTTTAATGCTAGTGTATTAAGGACAGCTGGACTTGAATTCCTTTCTTCTGAACTAATGGTTGATGCCACTTGCTGTGTAACCCCGTGAGTTAAACAAAAGATAAGCACCCAGACAATATTTTTTGAGATGCTCAACTGTGGTACCTGATCCTGATATTGGGATGCACACAAAGAAATTGTGGTTTCATCACTGATTTACTGGATGACTGAGAAAGTCATTTAAAACTCACTTTTCTCATTTGCAAAATGGAGATAGTAGTATCAATACTAAAGGGTTGGAGTTACTATCCATAACATAAGTATGAGAGCTCAGCTTTTGGGATATTAGCATTATTATTATCATAAGTGATTTCTTTCTGCTTTTGCTGGTTGCGCTACATATGAGTTTACTGCACTTCAGAGTCTAACTTCTCCTTACCTCATTCTTTCTGGTGGAATACAGATCCTCATTCCCCAGTATGGGATATATTTCTACTTCCACCTCCAGTAGTCAAGAAAATGAAATAGAGACTAATTTCAAGAATGAAAAGCTAAAAAAAAAAAAACACGTGAAAATAAGTAAAAAATAAAAACAAACACAAACCTCTAACTCATTCCAAACTTGATTGCACACAATAAATTCTTTAAGCAATGCCTGTGGAACTTCCTACAATTTTTCAGTGCCTGACTCTTTCAAAGCTCTTTCTTCCATGGGGATCGGAGGTGCAAGGAGCACAGCTGGAAAAGTTTTGAACAAACAATCGAAGGCTCAAGTGCCTCCAACAGCGGGGGTGGGGCTTTTCTTTCAGATATGGTTTGGTTGGAAATCCAATTCCCTGAGCCAGAAGGGTTGGACTGAAAGAGTTGTACATGACAGGGAGAAAAAGGACTGTAATGGTAAAGAGTATAAAAGATAAAGCAGAGCAAGTGTTCCTCCACTTTAATGTGTGTACAAATCACCAGAAGGTATAATTCTCCCCTGAGCTCTAAATCCAGAGAATGTGACTCGTGGGGAAGGACCGAGGTTTGCATCTCTAACATTCTTCCAGGTGCTGCTCACACTGCGAATGACTAGAGAAGGTGAAGGAGAAAACGAACATCACCTACTCCACCCTGTCGTGTTCTCTGCCCTCCCTGTCCCCATACTATATGGGAGTCCCTACTGCGTGGTACACCAGATGCTCGGTGTTAGGAATCAGATTAAGGGAACACTCACCCCAACGGGATAGAAATATTTTAAATTAACAGTAATAGCATCATTTATTCCATGTCCACCTCTTTTCATACATTAAAATTAATGTACATAATAGTAAGGAAGACAAATAATTTTTGGAAGAAAAAAACGGGATAAATTTAAATAATCTGTGAACATTACATGGAAAAGTACAGGATGGAACCTGGATTCAAACTTATGTTTTCCTGATATTAAAACCTACAATTTCAGTGTGATTCTCTAAGTCCAAAATGGCCGGTTAACACCCAGCGGTAACAAACAGGAGTTGACAAAGAGGAAGACCAAACAGTACGCAGATTGAAGAGTGAGGGCTGTAGATAGCATCTCTTTAACTCTTTCTGTGAAATTTCTCAACCTTGTTGAAGGATTTCATAACCTGCAGAAGGGCTATGCATCACTTTCACCAGTGTGTGTGTGTGTGTGTGTGTGTGTGTGTTTGAATGGATGTGGCATTGAATGCAATAAACACCTATACAAGACTCCTGCATTTGCTTCTCAGTATGATATGTGTGTCTGAATATATGTTCGTAGATGTACACATTTTCTCAACAAGGTTTAAAAATTCATATGATATTCTAGTTAGTGTTTTACATCACACAAATATTTCTAAATAGATGTATGTTTCAATATGTAGGAAAAAGTTCCTGAGTATTTCTCTTTTTCAACTTTCTTCTAGATGTTCTGAAAGTTAAATCATTGTATTGTGTTTTCTTTCTCTGCAACTTGATAAAGTTCATTTTAATTTCTATTTAAAACCCACATCTCATATGTGTAAAACATGAATTCAGGCTTCTTGTTTTTAAGAGACTGACCTACAAAGGAACCTTATAATTTTGTGCTGAGTTAGCAAACAACTGCTTCAGCTTTGCTAATATAAGCAACGAATGAAATAAATTATTTGTTAACAAAATCCCTATTTGATCATCATTTTGAAAATTTCTAATGTGGCAAGGTATTTGCCGAATACAAGGAAAAGGAAAACACAGAACAAAGGAGAAAGGGGGAAGGAGGAGCAAAGGTACCTTAACTTGTGTACGGCAATTAGTAGGTGTCTCCAAAACAAATCACAGACTAAACCTAATTGCTTAGGATGGTGGTACAAGCAGTGACACTGTGATTAGGACAAGAAGGATCTTAATTCCAGTTTTCCTTTGAGCATTTACCTTGCATTTTCCTTAGCTTTATGTATCTTAAATTTCGCTTCTCATTAAAGACCCAGGGATATTATCTCACATGTGTTGCTGTAGAGTTAATGAGATACCTGAGCCAAGTGTACAGAGCAGTTTATGAGGCTGTTTTTCAGGATGGCTGGAGCCACTGCAGTTGTTGTTGTTGCTATTAATGTTATTATTATTATTATTATTATTATTATTATTATAATTAAATACATCCCCAATCTCTTGTTCTTTCCCGTATCCAGTTCACAGCTTTGGTTTCATACTCTAATTCTCTCTGTTGGGTTTGGCACTCTAATTCCTCAATTCCTAGTAAAATCATAAAAGTACAAATCTCATGATATTAACCCTGTGCTTGAAAATTGAGATGTCATTAACTTGCATGAGCGGCTGCACTCATAAATCACGTTAGCATGTTCATATACTTCATGTTCAGTACTTTGCATTATCATGTGGAGAAAATGATGCCAAACTCTCACACAGTTCCATAGAAACAGTGGATGGAATTGAGACGATAAACCTGAAGAACTTGACTAGTGAACATTGGAAAAGTATGAACTCCTTGGGAAAGTTAGACAGTATCTCTTAACCTGGCCCTAACTTTATAGTTTTTGAGCCCTCTGGCTACTCCTGGCCCTGGAGTCAGCCCAGGTATTGCTGTGCTTTTGAAAATGCCAGTCCTCCTGCCAGGATGTCTTTTGATCTCTCCCCTAAATACTACTCAGTGGTCCCTCTAAATCCCCATTTCATAAGGCTCTTCTTTAAAAGCTTTCCTGGTACTGGATAGAATATTTCTTCTTTCTGGCTGCCACTGCCATCCACGGTTATATCTCCATGGTTCTCCTAGCCTGTGTGAGGGTGGGTCTGCCTCTCCCGTGAGACTGTGCCACCATCTCCATGCCCTCGGCGCTGGAACAGGGATTCTCTCAGCAGTGTCTCTGTACTTGTGGAATGACAGGATTGGTGAATTAATATATGAAAATTGTGGAAGGATATACTGGGCCAATAAGTCTACTGAAATATTATTCCAGTTCTCTGTGAAGGTAGTGTGATGGTAGTCATTTTTACCTATTTGGATTTTCTAATTAAAATATAAACTCTACAAAGAAGCCATCTAAAAAGGCAAATCAAGTAATTCAATGAGTAAGAATATCGATTTTGTTACAGACATTTGGTAATGTATTTCATAAATACATAGTTTTTATTAATTACATAGATAATTAAGTATTATAGGGTAAAATATTCCACATATTACAAATTACAAATTTAAAAAGACTTCACAAATTTCTAAGTTAATAAATCCCTTCATGAGCAGTATTTGTCTATGCATATATGAAGAAATAGAATAATTTCAGATAAAGGAAATATACATGTTAATAAAACTAAAAATTATTGAAAGTTAATATAAATCTTAGTCATAAGTCTTTGAAAATTTTGAAGTGCACAATAATGATTATCAAGAAGGTGGTTTTACAAGTCATCTTGTAGGTGAGATTAAAGAAAGTAAAATATCATGACTCTTTAAGGCCAAGGAAGAAGTTCCCCTGACAGCCAAAGTATCTGACACAACTAAGTACCTCTCCTGGAAACCTTTTACTTAGTTTATAAGACATGTTACCTATGTGCCACTTTTTGCATACTTCATGCAAGTGTCTGGAGGCTACATAATCTGCCATTCCTCGCCGGGGCTCCCTTTCACCTGCTTGGCATTTCTTGCTGCCTGTTAAAACAATCACTATTTCAGTCTGGATGAAGTAAGAAGGGAATCTAAGCATGTTTTTCATCAGTGAAAGCATAGATCAGGCTGCCTAGCCTGGGGGATATGGGAGAGATCAAACCCCAAGGCCAAGAACATCTCTCCACAGAGGTTACAGAGTTAAAGAGTATGGCTTGCTCTGTAATAAAAATCAGCTTTATTTCCCATTAAAACCATCTCAGTGATAAGTGGAAGTGTGTATATATAAGTAAGTATACTTCCATATATATGTTAAAAAGACCTTTTCAGCTGCTAATTCACATCTAGCTTCCTGGTGGTACTTTATGTGTTGTTGAAAATCAAAAATTAAGTCCACATCCATTGTTAATTTCCTATCACCTTGTCTGAAATTCTGTATTGCTTTTATTGTTTTTATGTTGTTTTGTTTTATGTCTGTGTGTTCATTAAGATGTTTTGGATCTTTTATCTTTAAAATAAAAAGTATGTTCTGATAGAAAAAACTGTCCATAGTTTTTATTAATACAGTACCCAAATTTTCAGATTAAGCTTAATGTGATACCACAATTTTAATCAAGCCGTGTGTGTGTGTGTGTGTGTGTGTGATTTTGCTTTCCCAATACTGGGTTCTCTGTGGAAGTGATTGGAGAGCTTCACCTGGCAATCTCCTGCAGCAGTGATCTGACTGTCGGTGACAGAGAAAGTAAACGAGCAGGGTGGAGGGGACACGAGTGGCAGAAAGGCTCAGGTTGACAGCACATTAATCTAAAGGCCCTTTCCCCCTCTGCCAGCTTGTAACAATGGTACCCTAACCGATGGATGTTTTAATGAGAGGTCTTTTCTCAAATTCTCCATCTGTCCTTTCACCTATGATGACTGCGTGCAGAATTTTCACATACGGTGTGTTATTATAATAGGATGATTTTGTTATCAACACTACTTGAATCAATATGAAGAAATCAAATTAGGGACTTTGAAGCACAGTGAATTGAAGAGGAAAACTTACATATTGTTCTCTTCTGTTAAGCCATATGAATTGTTTTCCACAGTAAGAATAAAGGTGTACAGAACTAAGGAAATACAGAACTACAAAAATAGAAAGGAAGAATGGAAACGATTTCACTCAGCGAGAGAAAGTGAATGAACAACAACAAAAAGCAGAAGTGCAGAGGGAGAAGGGAGGAAGGAAGGGTGGAAGAAGGGGAAGAGGGCAGGAGAGAAAGAAAGAAGAGGGGAGAATAGTCACTGGATGTTGATTGTAAGAACTAGTTTATATAACCAAAGGACAGTGACACAAAGTGAAGCGTGATATTGGACAAGATTTCCACAGCTAAAAATTAAGCACATGTTCCTGCCTCCTCTTCAACCACAGAAACTAATTATATTCTCTAAAGTTGGACTAGGCTTCCACTCAATTAAAATAATCAGACTTATGTTACCATAACTTAAGGAAGGAGAATGATAAGAAGCTGATTCAGAGATCACCGACATGGTAATCATTTTCCCACGGGTGAGATAGTGTTATGTATCGTCACTGCCACAGGTGCCCTTAATGGCTCCATGCGTCTGAAGCCTGTGACCAAACATAGGGTTTCAAAAAGTAGATCAGCCTTCAGTCCATGGATCTTAGACATGGACACGCCATTACCGAAGGCAGGGTGAGTTTCTCAACTGCAAGAACTTACATACTAGTGTCACCATCTGGTGGAAAAGAGCAGATGCCCAGTGATCTTTACTGCATCTCCTACCAATCACAAACAAAAACAGTTAGGTGCATCACTCTTCTCTGGTGAGGTCAAATCCAATTCTTTGAGTTTTGCTACCAGAAGTAATCACTATCATCTGATTGCATGAGGTTAAAGAATAAATCATATTTATTCCACAGAGCCTAGGGTGAAGACTCTGTGAAATCAGCCTCTACTGTTCTTAATCCACACCCAGCGTTTGCCAAAAATAGTGGTGATGATGATGGTGGTGGTTGCAGCACTAAAGTTTATTGAACATCTGTATTAACTACTAGGATGACTGATTACAAAATAGCATTATTAGGGGGCCGGGGATATAGCTCAGTGGCGCACGGCCTGCCTGGCAATCATGAGGTCATGCATTCAATTTCCAGTACCAAAAAAAAGCATTATCATAGTTTGTAGAATTTATGAACATAATTACAGAAATTTGCCTTGTTTTAAATATATTTATATATTAATATGTAAATTTATTATAACATAGTAAGGGAATATTGTTTACTTAATCTTTGTTTATTTTTTATTTTGGGGGGATACCAGTAATCAAACTCAGGACCTTGCACCTGCCAGGCAGGCGCTTGTGCTACTGAGCTATATCCCTGGCCCTATTTACTTAATCTTTAATGATGAAAGATTATATATTTTCTCCATTGATCAGAAATGATATATCCATGGCAGGGTGTGGTAGCACAGCATGCAATCCCAGCACCTGAGAGCCTAAGGCAAGAGGATGGTCATGAGTTTGAACCTAGTCTGCCAAAATAGTAAGTTTAAGGCCAGTCTGCCATACATGGTGGGACCCTTTTTCAAAACAAAAGAAAAACCACAACAAAACCAAGCAACAACAAACAAACAAACAAAATATGATATCCAATAAAATTTGTGTTTTAGTTACTTTCTCAGCACTGGGACAACAACCTCAGTACTCACCAGTTAAAGGATGGAAGGTTTAGTTGAGCTTACAGTTGCAGAGGTTTCAAACCATAGTTGGCTGGCTCCAAGTAGGATGGCATCATGAAGGAGTATCGCAGTAGAGAAACAGTCCACATAAAGCAAGCAGAGGCATTAAGTGAGCAAGCAGCCAGCCTCCCTGTCCCTTTAATCCCATCCATCCTACAGGCCTTTTGGGTGATGCGACCCACACCCAGGATGGGTCTTCCAGGTATACACACCCAGCACTATGATAAACTAATTTAGTTGTCGGACATCCTTAGTCCAAGTAACACACCCTAGACCCAGCCATCTGTAAAAGCTTCCATCTATGAGGATACTATCCTGAAAAACAGGTATAATAAAAAGAAGTAAAGTTACTGGCACAAGAAATCACCTATCATCATTGCCAAACAAAATTAAAGACATAAATAAATGCCATGAATTACCATGTTTATGGATCTGAACACTTTTAAGATAGTATAAAAGAAATAACAATTATCCACAAACATTTGCATAACACAAACATCATATCTGACCACATTTAATAAGACTAGCAATATTCAGATTCAACAGTGTGTACATATATGAATATATATATGAAAATTAGAGATGAATGTTTATATACATGCTATAGTTTCTACAAGAAATTATAGAGTAGTATATCTTATAAGCAGAAAAGTAAAATCTTAACCAAATCTTAAAAATTGAAATCAACCAATAGAAATAACAGAGAAAATATTTATAATGATTAAGATCAACCTGATGTGTATAAGACTGGACTAATATTTACAAGACAAATAATCTGACTAGTATATTATAAGACTAAAAAGAAAAATCATGATCATCTTAATAGGATGAATATAAGTGGAAAACACCATTTGGCAAAATTCAATATAGGTTCACGACAAACATAACAAACTATAAATATATGAAAACATTCTCAACTTTTTCTGCAAAAATGCATATACAAAATAGTAACAATGACAATAACAAAGAACCAACAACTAATATCATTTTCTACTAATATTAGAGTTTGTTGCCAATTCAATAAGAAAAGATCATGAAATAAATGGTAGGTAGATTTCCAAATAAGAATGTTTCACAGCTAAGAGAAATCCACCTAGACTATGGTACAGAACTCATAAAAATATAGCTAGAAATAATAAGTGAGGTAAGCAAATGTGTAAATTTTCTATGTAGCCTAACAAAGTACCACAAGGTTAGTGACATAAAAAAGTACTTATTTTCTCATAGCTGTGCTGGGTCAGAAGTAGAAGGCTGATCTGCTGGTTCTTCAGAATAGAGTTTTATGAGGCCTCCGAGTGTCAGCCACAACTGGAGCTAAAGCTGGAGCCCATCTAGGAAGCAACTGTTTCCCTTCATGTCAATGCTGGTTATCCTTCACCTCCTACTGTATGTTTGTATCCAGAGAAAATTACCTCAGGGTCACAAAGAGACACTGACAAGCTTATGTGTACTGTGGCATAGTCACCACATCAAAAATGTGGAAAAAAACTCAATATCCCTGAGAAGGCAAACAGATAAAAATAAAGCAGTATGCATGTAATTGACTACACTCTAGCCTTCAAGAAAGAAGGAAAGGCCTGGAATGTTGGCATCCACCTGTAATCCCAACACTCAGGAGGCTGAGGCAAGAGGATCACTGAGGGTTTGAGACAAGCCTGGGCTACAAAGTGAGCACAAGGCCAGCCTGAGCTGCACAGTGAGACCAAAAAAATAGATAAATAAATAAAAAAAGAAGAAAAATCTGCAACATGCAACAACTTGAGAACATTTTGCTAATAAGTCAGTTTTACAACAAAATACAACACAAAAATATAGCATGATTGGATAATTGAATTAGTAGAATTGAAAAGCGGAACAACATTCACCAGTGGCTGCACAGAATGTTGAGAATACCATATTGTATACTTTAAAAATCACTTAAGTGATAGATGTCAGGTGTTCTTAACCATAATAATTTCCTTTAAAAACATTACAAAGAGCAAAGTTAGAAAACACCACGAATTCAATGTAAGATGTACCTGAAAATCACAATAATGAACTATCTCAGAACATGCAATCACAATAACAGAAGCAAATAATGACCTCAGAAATAGATCTTCACAAGATCAATTGTCAGAACTCCAGGAGCCGACCGCTTAAATAGTGTGGATTATACAGCACATGAGGTAATCTGCTTGGAAACTGCAAATCAGAGCGATTAGCACTTGAAGTAGGAGAGCTCTTGCCTTAGGTCAGTATTTTCTCATTTTGAATCTAACGACAGGTTGTATCTAGGATTGTACAACTACTAACCCTAGCTGAATTTTATGCCTCTATGTTCATTGTCCACAACTGCCAGTTTTACAAACATCCACGTAACTTCTCCTTTCCTATAAGATAATCAAAATCATGAAAAACTAAGGATTTTTATAGTCCAGATTCTTCCTCTTTCCAGGCATCCTGCCCTTCCCTCTTCTTTTTAGGGTGTCCACGATACGCTTGTTAAAATTCTTGCTGTGTTCCATGCTGTGGTTGGTGCTTCCTCATTCTTCCCAATATACAGTGCATCAAAACATCTACTTCATCCTGCTCCCCTAGTGCAGCCCCTAATACTGAACTGATACTTCCTCAGTTAATATGAAGACATCTCTCAGACAGTATGTCTCCTTGTGTACAACACTGGTTCAGCCTTTCACGGTTACTGTTTCTTGTTCATACAGACAGTGGTTAATTGACTCAGCCTCGCATCTATTTAGTTTTCTTGTTATCTTATTGGTTCTAAGTTATTCTAGGGCTATAAAACCTGGTCTCTGCTGACAGTCTGACATTCCACTGTTCACTTTCTACTTATTTCTGGCTCTTCCTCCAAACATCTGGAAATTTGTCCCAATATGAAAACAGCAGGTGGGGTGGGGGAGCTGGAGGAATATCATAAAATAAGAGAACCTGTGTAAGTTCCAGTTACGGAAAAGTGCCACAGCAGGGGAGAGTCCAACAGGAAGAAATTCCTTCTCTTGGGTGTTACAGATCTTTTCATCCTAACTTCTGTATCATCAACACAAGCTTTGTGCTTTCCATTGGTGCTAAGTATTAGCAGCGTGGTTAGAATTTTCTGATCTGAATATTTTTGTGGGTTTCTTTTTTCCTTTTTCCTTTCCTTTCCTTTTTTATTCTTTGAGACAAGGTCCTGCAATGTAGTTGAGGCTGCCCTTGAACCCCCTGTATGGCCCAGGCTAGCTTCAAACTTGCTGCTGTCCTCCTGCCTCAGTCTCCCAAATGCTGGCACTACAGGTGTGTGCCCCAACACCAGACTTGTCGGGTTTCTTTGTAGTCACAGATTCCATCACTCAGTGTTACCTCTCTCCTGGCCAGTGTCAGCCTCCTTCAAAATCCCAGGCCAGATGCCTACTCTTCCATGAAACTCTTTTCTGGACTCCCTTAGATGGGACTGGGCACTCCTCACACCCACACCGCAGCAGCGCTTTGTGATGTGAGTGTCTGGCTGCTCCATTCCTGCCATTGTGTCTCTTCTGTACTGTCTGGCAACGTCCTACAGGGTAGAGATGATCTTACTCACCTTTACAGTTCCCTTCAAGTGCCAGCCCTGTGAATAGTTGGCACCCATCAACTATGACAAAGGGAGAGAGGTTTGTTTCTTGAATAGAATTCTAAGACCCTTCCTGAGAGGAATAATATGCTAATCACATTTGATTCATCAATGAGTTAGCACTCCTGCTCGGAGTCACAGTACACTGCAGTGTTATCACCACCCCATCCCCAAAAGGCAGATGTCTGAACAAAGCACCGTCTCACTTGTGAGATTATTAGGGTCATCTTAGGTATAAATTCAGTTTATATCTATTTATAACTAAGATGGCTAATAAGCAACAGATACAGTTTTTGAGCTTTTATTTTCCATGTGGCATTGATTGCTTTACTATCTAGAGATGAGCCCGTTATGTAATCTTACACAGTGCGGTGCTCTGTCACTTCCAGTTTTGATGCTCAAATATGTAATCACATCTACTGAAGAAGAAATGAAATTCTCAATACTACATTATGTTTATTTCCAATGTCCCTGTGGGACATCTTCCAAAATTATACTGCCTAAAAGCCTCATTCCCTTTGATGGGGTCTATAAGGCCAAATTTAATCTAGAATTGTTAATATCTAAGAGTCTTTCAAGACTATTTTAACAGGTGTGCCCTGCATATATGTAATCTAATGTAATATTTGTTTGTCATCCTAGTATCAAATTTGTTGTACCAGAGTGAAATCCAGGAATAATGAGCTTGCTTCACAGAGTAAGTGCATAGTACAGTATGTCCACCCAAATCTCCACTGTATGGTGCACTTGTCCTGATTTTATTTTCTTGTTAATATTTGCTAGCAAAATTTGCTGTTGCGAACCCATTCAGATGAAGATTAGAAGTAAATATGAATTAGCATGAAGGTAAAATCTGTGTCAATTCAAACTCAGATTTATTAAAATTGACCATCCGCAGAGGGCTTTCTAATTGGTTGTCATCATCCAATCAGTGAATTATTAACTGAAAATAACCAGCAGTTTATTAAGCAATAATTACTTTTTGTTAATTTTTCCTTTTCTTTTACTTATGCCTTAACCTGCTTTATTTATAATTTTATATAAAACAGTATGATCACTAAAACTTGTAAATTAGAAGAACATTTCTGTAAAAGATATAACTAACATAATCATTAATTTATATTATAGACTATTTTACACAAGTTTGTATATTATATGCTCAACTAATTTTATTCAATGTACTTTACATCCGTAGTATATTTGTGTGCAATTAAGGTATTCTGTTGTATTTTATTACTTTTCATTTTTCATAGAAATATTTATAATTCCAAATAATGTGTACTTTTATTTTTATAGTAATAATTTAAAATATGTTCTCAGATGTGGAAATTACTCCCTCAGACATTATGAACCTATTAAAGACTTTACATTCATCTTTGTGGATGGATTTTGTGAACATAGAGTGCTTGGGGTATGGCCACTTAAATATGTCTATAAATCAATTCTTGTATGGCCTGGACTGAATTTCTGAGGAGCTTGATATAGTCAATAAAAAAATATTCATGACTCACTCCTTAATCCTTGATTTTACTCAGCCTGTAGGGTAGGACAAAGCTGCTAACAGTTTTCCTCTGCTGGGCCTCGGTTTGCCAAGTGCCACTTCCTGCTTGGGAGATGTGGATGCCCTGAACACAGCCAGGGTAAAAATGCCGTGTGGACGCTGGTTCTACAGTAGGTGCAGATTTTCAGAGGCCATGATGTGCAGGTTACTTCAGCCTTGGACATTAGATTCCCTATTTATAAAAGAGGTATTCATTCCTTCTTCCTTCACTTCCTCAGTTATTTACCCAAACAGATAAATTCAGCTGTTCCTGTATCTCCAGTGCTGGGGGTGCTTGGGATGAAGGGGTGAATGCAACAATTCAAAGGCTTTGTGCTCACTGAGCTAACACGGCAGTGGGAGAGGCAGGAAAGTCAAACTTCAACAAAACAAAAATAGAGAAGCCTGGAGAAAAGTGTGAGAAGGTGGAAATAGGCCGGGGTAGGTGGGGGCGTGGGCTTTCACGATGTGGCTGCGGAGGCAGGCAGTTCTCAGCAAGATGCTGATATCTGGGCTCTGCCTGGGTAAAGTGAGGAGACCAGGCAGTGGAGCTGTCCACGGTGTTCTTTCCTCCCTTCTGGGACTTCTGTTTTGCCTTCCTTTGGTTACCAGTGGAAGAAGCTCTTTAGAGCAAAATGAGACTCATTTACACACTGACTTTTATAAAATACCCCAATTTCTTTTCCTTTCTTGGCATGTACTTTACAATTCTGGAAAAGAAATCAGATGATCGGAGACCGACACTGAGAAGCCACCTTCTTCCTATCAAGACTAGAGGATAAAGCAGGGCTCGCCGTGCTTTGATGGACTCCAGGCCCTACAGGAAGAGGCCACAGGAAGCCTAACATGAAGGAGACATGCACCTGAACTGGGGTTTGCTCACAGATGAGGATAGGATCTGAGCTCTCCTTTTGTAATTCTATCCAGCCCTTGGGGTCCATAACACCCACTTTCACCACTGCTGTAAAACCCAAATAGGATATGGAGTGCTGAACACAGGCCAAATGATGGAGGGGCAGTCATTGGTTAGTGCTGCTGTGCCCAAGGTGACTGGCGTGTACCTTTGCTCAGGGCTACTCCTCCTGAGAAGCAAGAGTGGACACCGGTGTGTGAAATGTGGACCTGTCCGGGGCGACCACTTTATTTTCCTTTTGAGAAAACTAGACCCCAGGAATGGCACAGCCAGCTGAGGCCTAAGTGTCTCCTTCATGTTACAGCACCTTGCAACAGGGGCATCCTGGTTGTCTCTTATCATCTACAACCATGCCATCTCCTGTGCTCCTGTTTTAACATGTTCTGAACTTTCAGTTGCTTAATTACCAGCCCAAACATTGCAGTTTGCTCAATCCTGCAGCTTCACTTCGGCAAATGCTTCCTGTGAGAATGCTCAAGAGTTCCTTTCTTGTTGCCTTTTGCTCCTAATTATGGCCAGCTGTAAGCTAATTAACCTCTCTCAGTGTCTCCCTCAAGGTTAGAGTGCTTGGCAGCCAGGGCAGCGGCAGCACTGTGGCTGGGAATAAATGATAACAAAGCATATCGATTCACCACGCTGCTTCCCACATGGCAATTTCCTCCCGAGTCTCCTTGCTAGCACAGATAACAGAAGCAATCAAGAGCAAAGCTTTTGTCACGGTGAAGGACTTAAATATTCCTATTGTTTTAACTTTGTTCCAAAGTCCCACGTCTAACTGGAGTAACAAATAAATAAATAAATAAGTTGATGTAAGATGTGATAAAGTATGGGGAATGTTTAAATTTTAAAATTATTATAGTAAAAGACATGCTGCCTTTAATCTGCTTCAGGATATCCCACCTCACTTCAAACACCTGCATCCCTCGCTGTTCCCCTTCTGAAGCAGTCATGGAAGTCCACTTTTCTGAGTGAGTTTAGTAGTGTTGTCTTGCTTGGCTGCTTCAGTGTCCTGAATCAATCCCAAATGTTTGCCTTTTGTGGTCACATGACTTCGGGAAAGACCCAAATCTGGTGCCAGATGTGCTGGAGGAAGAGCATATGGGTGCACCAATGTGGTTTCATTGGCCGTCCTTTCCGCTGGAGCAGGACTCACCATTTCTATCACACCTTGTAGAGTGCTATGAAAGGGTGTTTCCAGAGCTGCTTCAGACAGTGGCAAGAACGACAGGATAAGTGAATTTGAACTGAGGGGAACATCATGAGGGGTGAATGGCAATGCGTGCTTCACTGTACTACAATTTTTAAATGTAAACTCTCTTAACTTCACTAGGTATTTTGATCACATCTTGTAAATAGTGAGTGAATAAATGAACACAATGGGGAATGCAGCATCACAGGGTAAAATCACAAAACCAGCTCACAGGCATGTGTCCTGTGCTGTGCATGGCATGGCAGAGCCATGGCTGGAGCCTGAGTTCTTTCTGCCAGAAAGTGGACAGAAAGGGCACAGTGAGCTGCAGCCCTCAAGGATTCTGAGCTCGGTTTGGATCAATCAGAGAAACATTTCACTTACAAACCATTAAGTGACTTTCTCTGTATTTTATGATTTTCTAAATTAATGACTCTCACTTTCATTTTGGGTTTGTGTATGTGGTTTTTTGTTGTTTTCTTTCCTACCAGCTGCTTTAAGAAAAGTCATGTCTTATGTAACATTGTTACTCCAGTGAATTGTTCAGGGGCGGGGGCTGTTTCATAAAAGATACCTGAATTATTCTACCACAAGAGTAAAAGTGTAAAATATTCTTCTATTGGATATCAGGTATGAGCTGAAATGCCAAGGCTATTCGTGAGGAGTTCCTTTCAGCAAAATATCAAAGAATAAAGGCCTGGCTACATTTCTTTCTTTCAAAAAATGTGATATCTTTTGTTTTTCTTTTTGTATCTATAATACAGCTTGTTCTTGTCCTTTTCCCATCCTGAAAAATGCTGAAGTAGCAAGGACAATGCACGGGGTGCTTAACTCAATAAGTCCAAATTCTCTCGGCCGTCACCCCACCCTCCTTTCTATGTCTGAGACAGCAGAGGCCCAGGTGGTGGAGTAAGTTGTCCAAGATCACCATGGTAGGAGACAGAGACGCTGCCTCTAATCTCATCCCCTCCCTTCCTATCACCTCCTACACAACATGTTAAAGAATGACAAGTAATAATTTGTTTTCTTGCTTTGGTTGAACATGAGGGTCCAATAAGAGCTTGACTGAGCATACTGCTCAGAAAGAATTTCTCATATAAAAACATTATGGTTTGTGAAGAACCTAATCATCTGTGATGTTTTGGTAAGGCTAGCATTTCCAAATCTATTTTCTAGATGTGTTCTATGTAATTGGTATCACTAGATGCCTTAACTGTAGTTAGACTATCCATGACTAACTGGCCCCAAATGGCATTTTACTTTAGTATAGCTATCAAAGTTTCAAAATAGAACTCTCTCATTCTCTCCCTCTCTCTCTCTCTCTCTCTCTCTCTCTATATATATATATATATATATATAACATTATACTCCCTATTGACTCGATAGTCATTCAAACGTAAGTATATTACATGATGTTCACATGATAAAATCCCCTAACAGTGCCTCTTTCATCATTTCACCATAAATTCCTTTAAGTGATATATTGCTATATATGTATGTATCTATGTCTGTGTACATACATATTTATACATTTATTTATATGTTTATATATTAAAGTATACAATAATTTAACATACCACTTTTTTTCTTTTGAGACAGGTCTCACCATGTATTTCAGGCAGGCTTTGAACTCACTATATAGCCCAGGCTAGCCTTGAACTTGAAGAAATCCTCCTGCCTCAGAGTGCTGAGATTAAAGGCATGCACCAGGACACCTAGCTTCACATACAACTTTTAAAGCAGTAGAAATCTCTAAGCAGAGGTAACAGTTTCTCCTTGCTCTTTAGTCTGTGCCCCTCATAACCTAGGACCAATTTTTAGTTACAGACTGGTTCTATCACATACATACAAACTTATATGTTCCGAAACTCTGATTTCCAGTAATGTAACTCTCCAGGGTGTTACTAATTATATTATAAAAACAGATATCTCAGAGTACTTTCAGGTGCACTTGAAAAATTTATTTGTTAAATTGAAAAGCCTTTTTATTAGTACATTTTGCAATGTGTAATATTATATTTGTCATGGAGAGTTCACACATGTACATAGTGCATCTTTTTTATAATTATGGGTTTCATTAGTACATGTCTGTGATATGTAATGGTTATATTTATCATGGGGAATTTTTCTCTTTTAATCCATTCCCACCCTTCTCGGCACCCCCAACCCTTATTTCCCTTCCTGATTGAAAATGATCTCCTACATCTTACTATCTATTCTGCATTCTGCTCTGTGTTTATAGTTTGGGTTTCTCATATAGGAGACATCATACTTTACACAAACTTAAACAGTTCTATTTTCAGCGGAGCTCCTGGATCTTAAATCTGATTGCTGGTACCATGAAGCTTCCAGAAAGTATCATATGCTGTGATTTCCAGACTGATTTGACTCTTCTCCCTCAGCATACCTAGCAACATTTATGGTATTTCAAAAATGCTAAAGACTAGAAAAGGCTCTCCCAAAGATCCCCATGGTCTTGGCTTTTCTGACATCTTAATGGCTTTATGGGTTCCAAAATTGCTATCTTGCAGCTTCCATTATTGTGCCTAATTAAGAAAATGACAATGACTTCTGTATCCAGTATTCCTCCATGTCACAAATGTGATGGCCCTGATAGCACCCTCTCTGTGAGAGAAAAGGTCTCATATAGGTTTTCTAGCCTTTCTAGGGTTCTCACACGAAGCCCTATGACACATCATTCTGGCAACATCCCAAAGTGTCTGAGCTTCTCTGTTATCCCCTCCCCCAAGAAAGAGGAAGACAGAGGGTGGGCAATCCTGTCAGCACTACCGCCTCCCTGGTTCCTTCACGTGACTGCTTTGCCTAATAGCTCTTACTCTACCTTTGGCAGTTTGCAAAAGCACTTGTGCCCTGCCATGCACACCATCTCCATTTACCTACAACTGCAATCTGAAGCTGTGAGTTTTTGATACTGGGCAGAACTGATTTCCAACAGAAGGTACCTTCTACCTAAAGAGGCTTGGAATTAGCAAGATTCTGTCTAAAATAGACCTTATCATGATAGAAACACAAAAAATAAGAATCCTAACCTAATTAAGCATAGTTTTTCACAAAAGTGTATTTTAAATATCTTCCCTTTCAAAATCGTATGAAATGTTTCATTTTTAAAACACATTTGTCTTACAGTATGGACAAGGAAATATATATCTTTGAAGGATTACATTTATATGAATAAATTTCCAATTGTTTACAAATAAACCTAATCTTGCCTGTAACCATTACCTATTGACAAATAAATCAGTTTTATTATATTTTGGCATACTACTATTGTTAGTTTTTCAAAAGAGAATTCAGTAAGTAAATCCCTCACAAGTACTGCTTCAATGAATTAACATTTTCTTTAATTAACAAAAATTCATATGCAAAATGTTTTACATATGCAGTTAGGTTGTACTTTTTTATGTTATACTTTTACTTTGTTTTCCTAGGTTGGATAAATCCTCCTTTCCCTGCTTTCCTTACTTTACATGATTGCTTAGTAAGCACTTTTGCATGCTCAATGCCCACACAAAGCTCTGCTGCCCTAAAATTTGATGCATTCTGATCCTTCGAACCAAAACATTTGTATTGTACCTAACAGAAGATGATAATTAAGTTTTTCGTGACAGAATGCCTGAAAAGATACCTCAAATTGAATACAATAACTTTAGTATGGAGAGAAGAAGAAATTACTTCTACTTTCATAGAGTGGTGTTTAAAGCAGTTTAATGAAAAACTCCAGTCTTACTGGATTTATCCTGAATTTTCTGAACATTTCTTGTGCAAGCCAAAGTCTCTAAAATTATTTCTCAGACTTCCTTCAATTCAGAAAAGAGAATTTGTCATATTCTTGTATAATTTTTATTACCACATCTGTCTGATCCCAATAAAATCAGTTTCTGAGTGTGAGGCAAGAGGATTACAAGTTTGCAGCCTGCCTAGACAATAGTATGAGGCCCTGTATAAAAATGAAAACCTAAAAAGTATGCTTTAGTGGTAGAATAATTTTCTAAAATGCATAAGGTCCTGGGTTCAGTTCCTAGTACCATTAAAAAATGAATGAACAAAGAGAAATTTCCAGTTGGTTCCTGTGCAGGCTCTCAGTTATATACACAGGCTGGTATGCTGCTGGACAGAGTGCTAAACTTGCATTGTGCTTGGTACAAAGTAAGCACCCAACATTCACAAATTAGCAGTAAATCCACATGCTCAGAAGGTGCTTTTACCTCTCCTGCTCTCTCTTCCTCTCCCCCTCCCTCCTTCTCTCTCTCTCTCTCTCTCTGTCTATATAGACACATATTTATAATAGAGAAAGAGACACAGCAAACTCAGTAAATGTAATTTTATAGGCATATATTCAGGATATGAAATATATATGTATATTTATATATATGGAGAGGTATCAAAAATAATTTCTCTGCTTCTGTTCATACTTTGAAACAAATATTTACCAAGTTTTTCTGAAAATTTCTAAATTATAGATCTTGCTGATCTCAATATACATATATATATATATATATATTTTTCATGAAGAAGTTAAAACTTTCAATCAAAATAAGTTAGGGAGGGTGAAAACAAACTAGAGGAAGACCAAAAGAGAATGAGAGAAATTCTAAACCCTTAAAGACTAAGAATTGTTAAAAATTATTGAGTTTCCAAATTCAAAAATCTTACTGGAAGGCAGTCTGCCTACATTAAATTTCTAGGAATATTTAATATTTCAAATATAAAAGATGTAAGCCTCAATATGCTCATAAAATAAGACTTCAAGTTATTATTTCCAATTAAATTGAAAGAATCAAAATGAAATTGAGTAGGGTTTTTTAATGACTCACTTGCTGAAGCCAAAGGCATACCATTATCTAGAAAGACACTGGCCTGCACGCTGCTTCTACTTCACTTCCCGTGTGTGAAGAGCTGCAAGGCCCTGCTCAGCTGACTGGACCCTAGAGCATGGCCTCAGCAGCCCAGGAGAGCCTTAACTCAACTTCGTACTCACTGCATGGCTGCCAGAACAAAAACGGTTTAGTTGGGCATAAAAAAGAACAAAGCCCAATCCTTACACTATGCAAAATTGCACAGACAATGTAGCCTGATGAGTAAAGTACAAGCTGTACAATTAAGTTAAATTTCTTCTTAAATTCTCATCAGTTCTGAGTCAATGCCCAAGACTTTAAACCTCAGGTGTGCAGCAGGAATATGGGAGTAATGGCGGTACATTCCATTTGTGTGTGTTTGTTTAGGATATATTATATGTAAGTTGTTACAACATTACAGATATGTGAAAACCACCAGAAGTTGCTAATATTTTTCAGCTACCAAAATACCAATTATATATGATTTAACTCAAGCACAAATGCTAAATATATGTTAACAAGTGCTATAGACAAACTATCAAAGAAGACTGACTTCATCTACTGAAGAATAAGTGTTATGGTTTGTGTCCATATGTCCCCCCAAATCCTCATGCAGTTATTTGGTGGCTGTTAGAGTTTATGACTGATCCATGATCCAATGCTGGGAGTATGGGTGTGAGAGCTATACCTGCCCTAGGGCAGGTGGTTTGCTGGGATTATGGGTGTGAGAGCTATACCCTAGGGGGAATAGCTTTTATACGTAAGGGAGAGAAAGAGACTGTCTGTTTCATTCCTATGGCCATTACTCCCTTTTTCTGGTTGTTTTTGCTGTGCTCTGCTGCCATGAGCATTCGCCCTCTGCCATGTGCTATTCTGCCTCAGCCAAGTATGGACTGAAACCTCCACAAGTTGTGAGCTAAGTAAACCTTTCCTTCCTTAATATTGGGCATCAGGTATTTTGTCTCAGCCGCAAGAGAAAAGTAACCAAGACAATAAGCATATGAACCATTACTGTACACACAAAGATGAACCTGCAGAGACAACGTTATTAAATATTCTGCTTGCAGGGACATGCACTGTGGGGTGGCAGGTATCATTTAGTCAGGGAGAAAAGGGCTCCAGCTGGGAGGAGCACAGGGATCCAGGGGGCTTTCGAAAAGCCAGAGCCAGCTTTTTACACATCACTGGGGCTGGGAATCTATATTTCAGTCCAGTTCCCAGGGAGCCTGCTGCCACTCCTAGAAGCACTCAGTAAACCCCAGGAGTCAAAAGCACAATAAAGAAGCAAAGAGGAAGGAATAAGGGGGTGAGGACACAAGCACAGGGCATTCAGATCCCTTTCACCATCCAGGGAGGCCTGGATGGGAGACGGAGCCAGATGGTAGGCGGGGATTCAGTGAGCACATAGGAATGAGCACTTCGGTGAGTCACAGGCAGGGTAGGAAGAGTCCAGTTCACTCCTGTTTGAGCTAATTGGATGCTGACTCACTAGTGCAACCTAAGGAAACTCTAGAATTAGAGGTGTCTATAGGTCTTGTGGGGTGTAAGATTTGTTTTACATAAAGTATATGAAGTTGGATCTCAAATATACATATAAATATATATGTACATATATATATACATACACACATATATACAAACTATCTATATATAGTTTAAAAATCAAATTTGTAAGTGAAAAAATCTGAAGTTTTAAAAGTAGTTAAATATACCTGTCACAGCACACTTTTTAAGTTAAACCACAAGAACCTTCAACAATTAGTTCTGACCGTTTCAAGAGCATAAGACACAAACAGCGCATCAATAGAGAAGACGTTGAAGCAACTGCAGTAATGGGGGCCTCTGCAAGTGGTGCAGGCTACACGGGGAGGGAGCACAGAGCTGCGGAAGTTAGTGCGGACCAGCACCGGCAGCGCACATTTCACGGCCTGCCTCAGCTCAGGCTTTCACGTTTTGTAACTAGTACTTACTGAAGTACCAAAGCATGGGTATAAGTTATTGGGTATGAATTTCCTGTTAGTGTCACAGGTAATTAAGCCTCATCACAGTGGTACCACTCACTTGTGTTGGAGGCGCGGGGTGGGGGCTGCTCAAAGATCTGAACCTGAGCCTACAATATCTAGGATCCTTCACCTGCTCACCCTCAAGAGAATGTGAAAAGCTCGTAAAAATGGCAAAATGAGTTTATTTAATGCAAAATACCAAATAGATAAAAGCGATATTATCTCTCCATCCTGGACTATTCCAATTTACTGAAGAGGTAAAAGAGAAGCCAAGAAATATACATCTGTATTGTTAGCCAGGGCACAGAGCCAAGAAAATATTCACTCTTCCTTGTCACCAGGGGGGCAGTTTCTTTCAGCATGTAGAAGGAGAAAGAGCTAATCTTTTAAAAATTCTACTTTTTAAAGCTCCATTCTACCCTTCCAGTTAAGTTATGCTTCTACAATGTACTGTCTTCGATGAAGGATTCACAGCAAGTTTGGAAACACTGTTCTTATTTTGCCAAAAACCTAGGTGGTATCCTGTGACCTGTTAGAGTACATGGACCCATTTCCTTCTAGGACTCAATGTTCCTAACCAATTCCCACTAAGACAGAAAATTTAGCCACTGAGTTTGGCAAAAACAAAGCTCTCACCGGAGATGTTTTTAAGGGAGGATCTTATCACATAAAGGGTATCAATTTTTAAAGCACTGTCTTATATTTTAGTCCTTCACATGTCACTTTCTCAAACCTTCAAAGACAACTCTCTCAAGTTCAGCCTGGTGTGACCGGGAGTTGCTAGGAGAGGTCATCAAGAATCCAGAGAGTTTGTATGACTTTCTTTTAGTCCTTCCTCAGTCCTGTTAACATGTCCTTGGGGAATGAAGGGTTGATGCTGTCAGGCGTGCTGGCGTACCTGCCCGATTACTGATGAGTGGGGCAGGAAGGATACACAGTCTTCTTTAAAAAGAAAAAAAGCAGCAGACTAGTGGGCATGAATAGCACATCAGATCTTTCTCAGCTCTTTATGACTTATTTCCCCCTAAAAGAAGGGTTATTTAATTTACTTTGGGGCTCTCCATATTATTTGAATAGCATATTTTGCAAAAGAAAAATCCTCAGTAGATATTTAGTACAGTCTGTTTACTGCTAACCCCTAAAATATATGCTGAGTATTTGTGGAGATTTGAGATCATCTCCATAAAACAATTCCAATGTAGTGGGACACGTAGGTAGAGAGCAGGAAATTGTTAAGCACTGCGGCAGAGGCAACTCTCCAGCTACTGATGGGGTGTGACAAGAACACCAAGGAGAATTGGAATTGAAGTCCCAGGAGAGGGGAGAGGAATTTAAGGCCGTCACGATTAATGCATAAGGAGCGAGGAAGAAGGTACCTGAAGTATAGCTGAACAGGGAGTTTGCGATAGAATGTGCAGGGTTCGCAAATCATGGCAAAGCACTGGTGATGTATTCAAAGGTAAGAGAGTTTCAAGTTGTTAGGTAGAAGTGTCACGTGACCTGTCTCATAAGCTTGAGAATCCAGTCTAGTAGGTTAGTGCCTTGTTCCGGCAAGAGGAGGTGAACACTTAGTTTAGAGGTGGTGGCCACAGTCTTGATGATAAATGGGAACACTCTGTATAAATTCTGGGGTAGAAGAAACAGGGTTAGGTTTCAGGTGTGGAAAGAAGAAAACATTGAGGGTGATGGTACTACCAAGAGGGTAAAATGGTCTTATTTACCGTTATGCAGGATAATAGATGTCAACAGAGAATTCAGTATTTTACCCATTAAAACCCAAGATGGCTGCAAATCATCCAAGTGAGGAAGGAGCAGCTGACCCCATTGTTTACAGAGGTGTGCTCTACCAAGGTGCTACCAGTAATGAACACAGAGCCAGTCCCTCAGGGAACATAGGGTTAGTTCCTGCGCACCTCTGGTAAGAGATTGTCAAATGATCAGTACACAGCTTTGTTTCAGGCATACTTTTGCTGAAACCTTAGTCCACTCTTCTTCCTCATGGCAACATTTGAAAATGTTGCACTATGGTTGGGAATAATATTGAACCCTGTACTCAGAAAGGAAAAACATAAACACATGAAAGCCATGGCATTAGTAGAAAACAAAAGCATACTTACTTATGTATAGCATAAAAGATGAAGCAAGTAGACAGAACACTGCCCTGTTAACTTCAGCATAGAATGCATGTTTGTTGCAAATCTAGTTTTTACCCATGCTGCACGTGTCTCATATGTTTTAGAAGCAATTTCTAAGGAAGGTGAGAATTGACAAGCACAGAATCTAGAAGGAACAGTAATGCCCTGTATGCAGGTCTAGCGCACAGACAAATCTGATAAAACTTTGGTAAACAAGAGGAAAAAAAAGAGATACAAAGACCTGGTACCACAGTCTGAGAAGTTCAAGGTTTAGCCTGAGGAAAATCATCCTTTAGAGGTAGGTAAAGAGAAGAAAGCAGAACCAAAGAAGTGATGAGAAGGGGTCAGGCTGAGGTGCCACAGCCGCTGAGGAAGGGTAATAGTGGCCGAAAGAGAGGGTGTCCCAGGTGCTGAAAACGATGTTCTGTAATGAAGGAAGAACTGTATCCTGTGGATTTGGTGACATGAGTGTGGTCGGTGCCCTTTCTTAGAGTAGCATCAGTAGAGTAGGAGACAGAAGCCAGACTGTCCTGTGTTGAAACAATTACCAGTAAGATTCCAGTATATTTTGTTATAAGAAGTAGCAAAAGGTGTCTGGAAAGTAAGAAGCTATGTCTAGGTTTAAACTGGAATAAATAGCTTCTTAGAGCAATGACTAATTTACTGAAAGTACACATTCATTACGAAGATGTCAAAACATGTAAAAGCCTCTTAGTAAAGAGAAAGTGATAAAATTTGGAAGAAACTTTCACCACTGTGGGAGCTAAGTTAGACAGCACGAGAGAGGCAGGCACCCACACCTGACCAAGCCTGTATGACTTGGGAAGAAGATACATGATACTTCTTGAACTCCATCTTTCTACTCTAAGAAGGATGCGTTAGTTAGTTTTCTCCTTACTGAGTTGCAATACCTGACATCCACAAAGATTTCATTTAGATCATAATTTCAGGGAATTTGGTATATGAATATGCAGGCTCTAAGGTAGAAATATCGTGGCAAAAGTCCATGGAAGAAAGGAAAATGAGGCGGGGAAGTGGTCTCAGAGAGGAAGAGGTGAGGGCTCACAGACCCCAAGGCCGCATCTCCATTTTCCACCCAGACCCTCCACCCTAACTGCCGCAAAGGGTGACTTAGAGCTTTGAAGAGGTCACAGATGTATGAAAGTGCTTTCCAATTGGGATGTTAATCAAATGGAAGTTATTCTTAGAAATCTAACTGCTCGATTTCTAATTTTGAATTTGCTTACATTCAATATTTATTCTAGCTGGTGTAATTTAGAGTGACAGAGAAAAGAAACTAAAACTTTCTTGCAAATTAGAATCTTGCATTTAAATCCCAATGCTGGCCATTTGCTGCTCATAGGACTCAGCAAAGTTATCAAACTCCTTTAAGGTCCAGTTCTTCAATGTACAATGAGAACAGTAACACCTATAAAACTATATTTTTGAATTATAATCTACAACAATCATAGATATTAGCAAGGAAATAAGTGTATTTAATCTGGATAAAATAGCATCACTGTTAAAAAATATTATCACTTTTTCCAAGAAAAAAATAAAGGTAGCATAACCCTCCTCTCTCAGTTGCTTATGTGAGATATTATTTGTACTGATTAAAGCAGAAAAGATTTGCTAGAAAGTTTTGCAATAAAAAATAAAAGGAAATCAACATTGATTTGATGGCTTTCCTTTGTCCTGCTCCTAATAACTGTTTTAAATATATTATTCAATTCCTGCATTCTGTAAAAAATCCCTTAAGTGATGAGGTGCTCTTATTTGACATATGAAAAATATAATACTTGAAGAGATTAATTACTTTATTCATGGACACAAAGCTTTCAAATGAAAAGCAAAGATTATATAATTTAGGTCTCTTTAACATCAGCACTACATGTTTTTAAAATATCTCTCACATATTTTCTTAACAGTAGAGAAGTTGTTTATTATTCATTTTCTATTATTTGAAACAGCTCAGGAAAGAAAAATAATTTTACCTGAAACTTGGTTATCTCTACCCACTAATATTAAAAGTATTAGTAAATAAATAAACACTCAACAAATAATTACAAGGTACTTACAGCTATTAGGACTTAATTTGGGAGTAACAGAAAGGCCAACAAAAGCCCCCAAAACAGCTCAAACAATGAAAGGATTGTTCTGTACAAACACCAGCAAGGGTTAGGAAGCCCAGATCCTCTCTTTTAGCTCTGTCCCGCTCATCCCGCATATTCTCAGGCTATATTCTTGATTATGAGTCAGCCAATAAAACTCTAAATTTGCATTTAAAATACAAATGAAGCGAATTTTGGGGAGCACTGGTCTATAATCCCAGGATTGTGGGAGGCTGAGGTGGAAACATTGCAAATTTAAGCTCAGCCCAGGCAATTTAATAACTTGGCAAGTCCCTGTCTAAAAATTAAAAGAAAAAGAATAAAAGGGCTACATTCAAGCCTTGGGACCACAGAAGAATAAAACATAAAATGAAAATAAAAGAAAAAGGAAAATAATTTCTGCTTCTTGGAATGGAAGAGTACCTACCAAGAGGTGAATTTTTGTAATGAGAGTTTGTTTTCAAATGAATGCTATTTTAGAACAATTTTTTTATTTACAGAAAAGCAATAATATACAAGATAGCTAAGATAACTGTACTACTAATTCCTATTAGTTCATTGAAAGGAACAGTTAGTGCTTACATTGCTTGATCAATCTTACATGCCTATATCTGGTAACCTGAGCAACTATTCTGAAGATAATAATATGCAACATAATAGCCATTTTTAATTTCCTGTCATCTTGTTTTGAAATTCTGTATTGTTTTGTTAAATATTTTAAAAATAAAATAAAGGAAAAAAAGAAAAGCAGTAAAGACATTACAGAACATTTTCAAACACCTTTTGTCCAGTGGCCCCATCACTAACTCCTTTTGTTAGAATATCACACACGTGCGAATTAATGAACCAATAGGTGATGCTCCTGTGCATACAGAGCCCCTCAGATTTGCCTTGATGCCTTGTTTCTGTCCAAGGGGCTCCACCCAGGACACTTCCCTCCATTCTTTCTTTGTGTTTTCTTGGGAATGTCTAGGCGGGACAGCTTCTCACACCTCCCTTGTTTTGGATGACTGGCAAAGTTGACTACTACTGACTGGATTTTCATTTTGTAGATTGTTCCCAAATCGGATTTGACTGATGTGTTTGTCATGATTCTACAGGGATTAAGACCTTTGGGAGGAAAAGCACAGAGGTAGGAATCCCATTTTAGGACACCATTTTGAAGGTGCAACATTTTATCATGATTTGTCACCTTGGTCACCTGGCTGAGATAATGCCATCGAGGTGTACGTTTGTCAGGACGCACCACATAAATTCCTGAGAGCTCTGCCTGGAGGATGTGTCCCGTCCATCTATTTGCTTAAGGCTTTATTTATATCATTATGGCTGTAGGATATTTACCTTTTCTGGTTAAATTCCAATATTATTTTGTTTGCCCCTGGGGTATCCCATGATAAACAGGATTTTTTAAATAAATTGTTCTTAATAACATAATTGTTCTTAATAACAGTTCTTAATAATTTCTACAGATACAAAAGATTTGAACATGATTAACAGTTTGGTTTAATTAACATATGTCAAGCATTGTGCCAAAAAGTTATTTTCAAAGTTCTATAGAATATTTGCATGGATTATAAAAGAGCCATAAGGCAAGGGTCAACAACTGCAAGAAATTAAAGCCACCTAGTGCATACTTCCTGCCTGTAATATAAAATTAAGCTGGGAATGTAAAAAAGGTAATAAGAACAGTTAGTAATCATTTTGAAATTAAGAAAAATAAACTTTCTAAATAGTTGTTTTAAAAAAAGAAAGCATCTGCTCCCAAGGCAGGGGCTGTGAACAGCGACCTTCCCAGAGTTAACTCTGGAGAATCCAGGGCAGCCACTGTGCACTGGAAAAACCTGACAAACCCTGCTGTGGTCAGAGTCTTGAGGTCAGAGTCAGTGGTCATAAGTCCTGTTGACAGCACATTCTTTGGACAAGATATATTGAAAATGGCACTTCATCTCCATGATCTTCCTTCCCCAAATCCAATCCGTTCTTTACTTATCAAAAAGCATCAGAAAATTCCCCAGCAGAATACCGTCCCACAGTACATCTCACCAGGCCACTCAGTACTCTCAAGACTGTACAGAATAAGGAAAGTTTAAGAACGTATCCCAGAAAACAACCCTAAGAATGAGGATGGGGATGATGATGAGTAAAGGTCAAGTGATATCTCAGAAGGCATGCTACATACAAAACCAAAAAAAGGTGAAAAATTGTGTGGATTTTACTTAATAATATCACATAAATGTGAATTAAATTGTAACAAATATTCCATAATAGTATATGGTGTTCATAGGGGAAACTGTGTGTGCGTATGTGTGTGTGTGTACAGATTCAGAAGAGCTCTATGAAAGTTCCCTGTAGTATCTGTTCAATTTTTCTCTAAATTTAAACCTCTTCTGAAATTAGGTCTATATTTTATAAAATATGTTCATTAGAATTCAGCAAATATCTTATTGTATAATAAGACAAAATGTACCAGATTTTGGATGAACATAAAGTCATTGAAGTGGAATTGTGTAGCTCTAAAGGCATAAGCCAGAAAATATTCTAAAAGTTAATAAGGTAAATATTAGTCTGGAAAAGGTAAACAAAAAATTAACTCCTAAAAATATAATAAAATAATTAAGTGGAATATATGAAATAGAAAGCACTTATTCAAAAGAAAAATCAACAATCTCAAAAGATGGTCCTTTAAAATACCTAGTGCAATAATAAACATAATGCAATGATGAGTGCCATAATAAACATAATGCATAATGCAGTTGTTGAGAGAACTCACAAATTCAAATTTAGAAATTAAACGTCAAATCAGATCTTGAAATCTAACTATACAAGAGCATAATTTTAGAAGTGCTTTTCCGATGAAAATGGAAATTTATACAGTACAAATACATTTCTTGAAAGAAATTTATTAAATCTCAAAGGAAGAAGCAACAATTCTGAAGTTATTAAATAAATTGAATTTTAATTAAAATATTTTTAAAAATCAAAAAGAAAATATTCTACGGGAATATTTATGCAAAAAATACAAAACTTGCACAAATATTTCCAGATAATTGCTATGAAAAAGAGAATATCATCTCTAGTAGTAAATATATTCTAGAAATGGATCCCATGGTCACCCATGACCACTTATTCCCAAAAAGTGCAATGAGATATCAATCTGGTTATGCAATACTCTATGAAGCAATTATCTAGGAAAGAGAACATCTAGTAAACCTACTCTAATTTGCAAGCTCTTCAGAGCAGACAGCTGCCTCTCTCAATGATTGGTAGCAAAAAAAAACAAGATTATTGAAGAAAGCCGAGGTAGAAAAGCACTTGGAAATCAGAGAGGGTTGAGAGACATGAGAGAAAGATGCAGAGAGGGGGACGGTGAGGAAGGATGAAGGAGAAAGAAATACCTAGGAGCCCGGGATTGATGGCCGGGAAAGATCAGGGATTTCAACCCTACATCCTCACTCGCCTGAATGACCACAGAAAGTGGATTTTTTTTTTTTTTTTTTTTTGCCAGACTCTGCAAAGAGGAACATGATGCTGATAGCAGTTTCGGTTATTTGTCTTATGAGAACATTAGGCAAGAACCTGAAAGCGCTGTTTAGACTCTTGATTTATGAAAGACGTGAAACAATAAAATTGCCTTGTTTCAATTCACCAAATGTGTGGTGATTTGTTATGAAGAAGCAGAAAAACAACACACTATACAGTTCACTCATTTAGCTCAGAAGAACTTTGACCCCTAAACTCGGTAAAGACATTACAAGGGAAAAGACAGCAGCAAAACCACAGCAGTTTATGTGAGCATAGAAGCAAAAGTTCAGGGTAAATTACTTACAGACCAATTTCAGCATATGTTAAAAGTCATCATATTGTCATATCTCATGACTAATTTCTTTGTATTCCAGGAATATAAGTTAGATGGTAATTCATTCAATACACAACTCATTAATTTAACATATTAACATAATACAGAACAAAAACAAAGTGATAACCCTGAGGGATGTATGTCTGCTGGCATAGCTTCTATCCTACCTTTTATTGACAAGCTAACTGGTTCAACGTACCTACACCTAAATAATGTTATAAGGATCATAACAAACAGTGAGTGATATGTACTTCATTCTGAGTTTATATATTTGTATATACAAATAGTTGAAAATAAGCCTGTTAGGCAATTATAATTAATAAATTTCCAAGGTTGCTGAACAGAAAAATGTACATATAATATGCCCATACTTTTCTGTGCACCAAAATGAAAATGATGGAAAATAAAATTTAAAGTGAGATAGGATTTACAGTAACACCTAAGACTATTAAACACCATGCACAGTTTCAAGGAGGTTGTAAAACAATAAACCTCCAATACAAAGTGCACAATATTTTTGCATATACATACGTGAAAATTATACTTGATTTATGGCCTGGAAGAGTCAACAGTATCTCAACTCTAATTGATCTACGTGTAGCATCCAGTACAACATATTGGTGTTATATCTCTAATAGAGAGATTGAGAGATACTTAACTGTGATTTTTCATCCATCAATTGATTTTTTCTTCTATACACACCAACCTTAATGAGTAATTTAATAAAAATTGTTCTTGTGAAGTTAGAACACAAGGAAAAGCACCCATGACCAGCCACATCAGACATGATGCAGTTGTTGAGAGAACCAGCTACCAATCATTGAGAGAGGCAGCTGTCTGCTCTGAAGAGCTTGTAAATTAGAGTAGGTTTACTAGATGTTCTCTTTCCTAGATAAGCTTGTACTGATTTTTATGTCAATATAACTAGTTTCTGCAAAGCACTAGTTTGAGAAGGAGTCCATTCTTATTTGATGACCATTTACTGATGTTCATACTCTCACAAATATGGTGAAGATATAGTCATATTTTATTGTCATTTTAATGTGTGTGTTTATTCCCTGAAGCTGAGAAGAACAGGATCCATGGGATCACTGCAGTGCACCTTGCAGTGAGATCTTTGCAAGTCAAGTGTGGACCCTATTCATGTCAGAAAGAATAGAAGGCAATATTGACACTTATGGAAAATCAAATTTAAAGGAATGTTTACATTGCTATCATAATTTGATATTTGAGGTCAAGGAGCTGAAAATCCAAAATGCCCAACCTGTAAGCTGTGTTTGTTAAGCTGGTTGAGTGTGCACTCAGTGATCTGTTTCACTCATGAGTGCAACGGTTAGAAAGTTGTAATGGATGAATGATCTTGAATAAGCACAACTATTTAAAAGGAAAAACTTTAAGGTAATCAAAATGTATGGCTATATTATAGAAATGAAATGCTATTTTCTGTTTTCCAAGAAAAATTATAAATCAACAGAATATTAGAACACAATAGTGCCCATTTGGAATTGTGAATTTAAAAAATCAATCATATGTCTTTTATTGTGCATGAGGAAGGTATTAGAAAATGTAGCAAAGTTAAAGAAACTGAGATAAAATATGGGAATTCATTTTAAATGATTTTCTATTTTGGAAGTGTGACAGCTCAGCTCACAATCTCTGTCTGTCTTTCTGTGTCTGTCTGTCTGTCTGTCTGTCTGTCTGTCTCTCTCACACACACACACACACACAATGAATATATACTTAGACTCTGAGGCTGCTCCACTGTGGTCCCCGCGGCTGCTCTGCAGTGGGCCCCGAGGCTGCTCCGCAGTGGGCCCCGCGGCTGCTCCACTGAGGGCCCCGCTGAGGCCACCCATAGCATGGCGACGGGGTGGAGCCAGGCAGTCTGCTGTGAGCATATGTGCTTTTCCACATCTGACCATGGCAGTTTGTATACACCCATGTATGTTAGAATATAGTCTGAGGCAGCTATATCTCTTCCCAAGGCGAGAGTCCAGGGGTATAGATAAACCCAAGAGTACAGTTATTATCACAGGGAAGATGACTGATTGAGTGGTGGGGCAACAGAGATGAGGGAGGAGAAAATTGAATGATCAGTTGGGCCATCATCTGTGTAACTGAGTAACAAAGGTGAAAGTAACATTATGTTGGACAGCATCCAGAGCTAATTCCCTTCTATGTTTTCTATAATTCTGTATTTCCTCAATCGCTTTTGTATTAACAGAAGTGAAGATAACTTTATATTATACAGCTTTCAGTACAAATTCCTTACTATCTTCTCTTTAATGTTTTTGTGTTAGCTAATGTGAAGATAACATTATGTAATACAACATCCAGTGCTAATTCCTTTCTATATACTGTATAATTTTGTCATATGTCTCCATTCTTTTGTCTTTAAAATAAAATTTTAAAAAAAAAGATTTTCTCCCTAAGAACTCAACAGAACATACTGATTTTCCCAAGGACACATTTGAATGTTGAATTCATTTCTACTACTGAAACAGCTGTGCAAACACAGAGGGTGGAATATGGCAGACTTAAATGTTTGTAAAGTTGTGAAAGGTCCTATCAGTATTTACTACATTTTAATATTCTGTTCATGGCACCATCTTCTATTGTGTATATGTCCTAAGATTGGTTTAAATAAAGAAAGAAAAAGGATGTTTCCTGAAAAGCTTGTACAGAAAGAAAAACTAGAAATAAGAACTCTATCTAGGTAGCCACCAAGAGAAAGCCCATTCAGATATACAAAATAAAATATAAAACCCACACAGCAATGGAGCATCATTTTGAGGTATCACAGTCAACAGCCAGGGGACATACCTGGTTATATATTCTGTGTCACTTTTAATAGTGTCATCTTTTATAGAACAGTAGTTAAGGCATGGGAACATTTCTATACTGGTATTTTGATTATTTTTCTACTTTTTAATTTTGACTTTATCTCTCTGTTTCTAGTGTTCTGCTCAGTGATTCTCATGGACATACAGCACACAGCTGTAGAAGTTTGCAACACAGTAGCTGATTTTCAATAGTTTGGCTACACACACACACACACACACACACACACACCACTGCCACAACCACCAGCACCACCACCAACATTGTCACACCACAGACACAGTTTGACTTCTTTTACTGTTCTGGCTATTTACTTTAAAAGCATGTGGCATCAAAGAAGTAAAAGAGGCATCGTTATTCCTTTCCTTATTTAATTAGAACGCTTGCAGTATTTCATCTCCAACAAGTGTTTTCTTTAAGTCGGTCTTTAACCAAGTGAAAAAGAGTTCCTTAATTGCTATGAGTATTGAGCACAAGGTCTTAGTTTATAATTATGTAGTATGGTTATGTGTGTTTGGTTTAACCTTATCAATTTTCCTAATTTGGATGCTAATATTTTCCTATAACATATTAATATTCTTTTTATCATTAGTCTGTTCTCTAACATTAACATACATGTGACTCTAGGAGGTAGAATGAGTTACCCCAAGACTTCTTTTCAATATACACTGGTTTCAATTTATAAGGTTTTCATGGGGAATTTTTGCTTCTAGTCATAATGATATTTTCCCAAGTTTTCCTCCGTTTTCCCTCTCCCCAGGGAATCTATACTGCGTCAGCCTTATAAAATGATGCAGTGGCTGCACATTTGGGTCCAACCTCTGAAACAGAGTATGGGACAAGAATCCTTTGCATTTCTTGATTTCAAAGGGGAGCAACCCAAGTAAACTTGCTAGGTTCCATCTATAACAAAAACAAAACAGCAGACCAGTGTGTGGGCAGCCTGCTGAGTACTCCTCAGAACCTCTGTTAAACCAAAACAAAATATTTGTAAGAATTTATCGGTCTTAGAAAAACAGTTGTCAAAAGTTTTTTCAAAAGGGTAGTTTAACTAAATCTTTTGATACCTTAAGAAAATATTTGTACCTGAAAGCATGCGTGACTTTAATTTAGCTTCTCTTTTTTGTCTTTATCTGAATTAGAAAAATATAAAACAACGGTGTAGTAACCAGATCTCATATTTCCTGAACTTTATTTAAATTTTTATTCTTATTCTTCAATAATTTATTATTTAAAAACATACCATCTTGTATTATGAAATTCAGTTCATTTCTTGTCTGACTTGTTTATCTTTAGAAAATATTTTGGGCCATAAGTTTTCCTAACTTACATTTTGGTTGTAACTAGAAACATGCAGAGTTTTTGTCTCTCACTTTTATGTGTTTTAAAATGGTGTATAATTGCAGCTCACATTTGTCCTTTAAACCAACAATTAATGTTAAAATGTTTTATATAATTTTAATAAATATTTTTTCATTTTTACTTTTCATTGCTCACATTAGTATAATGACGGTGGATCTGAGTTCTCTTTTTTGGCATTGTTGGTATTTGGGTAAGTGTTTGTGTTTTGTGGATAGTCCCTCTGTGCTTCAAATAGATGTTTTCTGTTCATGAAGTACAAAGTATTTGCATTAGGTTATTAGTGGTGATCGTTAAATCCTGTCTACATTTTGTACACAGTGTTTCTCAAAGCCCATGTTAATTCTTGTCTAATATCTTGAATAATGTTAATTTGGGGATATGTAAAAGAGTCTACTAAGGTGGACAGAGTTCCTTCAAGGCCCAAAACTATTCTCAGGTTTATTTAAATCTAACACGATTATTACCAACCTCTGAGTCTTTGTCAAACGGGACAGAACAATTTTGGGGCATTTTCTACCTCTACTTGTGGGAAAAATTGCCAGATAATAACTCAGGACAATTTCTCTGAAGTTATAGACCAATGTCTAACAATATGTTATCATGGTAGCAATTGCTTTACAAATGGCTCTGTTCCTTAAACAGTGGGAACATTCCTTCAAAACCAGTCAAGGGACTGTCCTCATAATTCAAGTTCAGCAGAAAATATCAATGATATTTTTTCCTTTTAAAGTGTTATTCTATTCCTGAAGCCCAGAGCTCCTTTGTTATCTTCAAACAGTAACTAGAGTTCATAAATCAAGAACTGATTTCCAAAGTGTTGTTATGCTTCCTGTTTCTTTTCATTGTTTTCTTATTCTTCATAGAGGGGAAGGAGGGCTTCCCTTTGTGTCCTTCAATTCTGTAAAGAGTATGATCTTTCTTCTCCCCGAGAAAACTATTCTCTTCACTGAAACTGATACAGGCAAGTTTTTAAAAGTTTAGCGAGTTAATAAATGAGTGAAGAAATGAGCATATTAAGCATCTGCCAAGTAATGAAATGGAGTAACTGGCTGCTAAGCATCTCTGTCTGCGATGGAATCATAATATTCATGGCACAACTCTCCAATGTGTAATATACAGTTCATTTATATATTTTTGGTCACTGGTTAAGCCAGAAAAAAGATTCATGCTACAAACTTTGAGGAGTCACCCTGTGAATAAGTTTTCCCCTATCTTTCCTGCCGTAACCCTTTCTCTCACTTCCATGACAGCAGAAAGCTGTCTCTAAATTGCAGCCTGTCCCTGCCCAGTTCATTAACTGATGCCATTGTGATCCTTGTCGCTTTTATTGGCTTGCTTTCCTCCTGGCTGAGAAACTAGGCTCTGGGCTTCTTAATACATTTTCATTTCAATCCATCATTTATTATCCTGAGGATTTGTGTCACTGGTTGCTGAAGTCTAGGGCCCAGCTTGACACAACCTGTAATTGCTACAGACTTTGGTACTAAAACTCTCATAGCTTTTTTGCAGAGCAAGAAATTTTGGCTGCTCTTGCTTAGATTCTGTGAAGGGACATTTTTCTGACTCTGTAATAGAAACAAAATAGTAATTGAAAATTTAATGGAAGAGGTTTGAAGATCTGGAGAGTTAACATTGTAGATCTGAGGGCACATATTTTAAAAAGTCTAAATATTTAAATTGTGAACTTTATATTCTGAGTATTAAACATCTTAGGCAGTTATTCAGTTGCCTCTCTTCTTTCCAAAGAAATTTTAGAAGCTGAGAGAACACTGGTGGTTCAGCCACAGGAAGAGACAAAATCTGAAATCAGTAGTTTATTGTTAAATTCTTCTATTTTGTGTCAGTCACTCTGCCAGGGCTCAATGTTCCTTTGTAATTGGAAAATATATCAACATTTAGTTATTACCTTAATACCAATTACTATGGTTTATTGATTGTGTAAGCTTTAATTGCATGAATTCTGAGAGATAATTATTCGATCTATTTTTACTAGTAAGGAAGGAGAAGCACCATGCAGTTAGTGGACTGGCCTTAGGTCAAAACACTCCTAATTAGTGTAGCTGATACCACTTTCTTCTGATGAATGTTCTCCCCAATGCAATGGTGCATTCTTAACTCATGCCTTCGAGTTAAAAGCTTCACCTACATTTGGAAATTGTGATAGTCTTAATGATCAGGTGGGACATTCCCTGTGCTCTTAAAACATATAAGTGCCTTTTATCGCATATCCTCTCACTGCATAGACATGGAGCTGCTTCCTAGTGTGACTCTTGGTGATGTGGACTAGGGCTTTCTGAAGTCAGGGCTTCTGGTGTGTGAACAAGGGAAGGAAGAGCCACTGTGACAAGAACTGTTACATTAGCAGTTTAGAGACAATACCACATACTTCTCTTCTCTTCTTTCTCTTCTCTCCTCCCCTCTCCTCTCCTCTCCTCTCTTCTCTTTTTTGCAAAATTGAAGACTTGGAGTAAGAGAAACACACTGGGAAACAAATTAGTTCCATCTAGCATTAGATTAGGATTATGAAGAGTCAAGAGTCTGAGCCTGCTTCCCCAGATAGGTGTTCAAGAGGGATCGTGAAAGTGAGTGGATTCTCCCTTGTCATGGAAAGGAAGAGGAAAATGAACCAATTTTCTGACTTGCAGCACTCTTAGAATGAAACCAATTGGACAGCAACTGGGAAAAAGATCTGAAAAAGTTCTTGGGTGAGAACAGGATATATTGGACAATGAATGATCAACCAGTACTAATGCTGAACAAGGCCTCATCATGAATGCTAATGGCAGAAATGGTTATACCACTGAACATAGGGCCTTAGGCATGATAACCACATGCAGTACCATGAGAAACACTTCCAGTCCTTAATTTTTTTGTTTGTTTTATTGAGACAGAGTCTCCGTATGTAGACTGGGCTGGCCAGGTCTCAGATTTATGGCAATCTTCCTGTGTCAGCCTCCCAAGTGCTGGGTTTCAGGCACACATCACTACAGATGGCCATTACTTATTTATGACTTTAAAAAGGAATAATTTTAATTCAGACATTTGATAAATGAATTTTTGTAAATTCATTTTTGTAAATTTTTGGAAAATTTTGTAAATTTTTGAAAAATCGCTACAATCTTTCACCAAATTAAAATGATCATACCAAACTCCCACAATGTGAATTTCTGCACTGCCCAAAATTTGTTACTGCATCCTGATAACTTCTGAATTGAAAGAAGGCTCAGAGAGTCAAGTACTACCATGAATCAAAGTAATTTTTCATTGGATGTTCACCACAGAGTTTAGGTGCCAACACATTCGTGTAGATGCCACCTTTCCAAAGCCAGTTAGGTGCAGTGGTTCATGACTATAATCCCAGCACTCTTGGAGCCTGAGGCAGAAGGATCAAAAGTTAGCACACAACATGGGACCTTAATGACTTAAGAAGAACCTTTCAAAATAAAAAGTAAAAAGAACTTGGGGTGTGAAGGTACCGGGTTTGATGCTCAGTACCAGACATACCAAAGAAGAAGAAAACTTCTAAGGCAGCAGCAGCACTCAGCGGAAATTACTCTAAAATTAAAAATATTTTAACAGCCATATTCCAACATACAAACCAAACAGTTGAACAAATGTTAATATTTCATATAATCAAAATGTCAAAAGGATTATTTCAACAAGAATTTAATGTAAATTACTAATTAGATGTTTCACTCTTTAACATGACATCTTCAGAATACAGTGTGTAATTTACATTCAAAATACATCCCAGATTCACTTATAATGTCAGACACCATGGAAGTGCTATGCCAGTAGGTCTGATATTGTTTAGGAAACAATGATGAAGGAAAAGGTAAAAGTTACATGTTTCATATGGATAAAATGTTTTCTAGGTATTTTCATTCCATGGTTGGTTAACTCTGTGCATACTTAGAGCCAACTGTGTAGGTTGCTCCACTTCAGGAAGACTCCCTGTAATTATCCAATAAAGGAGTTGCATTTTTGGGGGGATACTGTTGATCCTGGTCACTGCAGTTCTCCACACAAGATGTTGGTCCACATGAGTGGGATGTATATGACTGCCACATTCTGACACCTGCTTTGACCTCCACCTTACCCACTTAGGTAGGGTACGGATGCTAGACAACTGCCAATATCCTCAAATGCTACTGACATGAAAACCCTCAACCCTGCTTTTATCTCCTATGGTTATTAAGTTTTTCTAGGACTCATTCTAATGTGGAGACCAGTCCTTTGACTGGAACTATAGCAATTATGAAAAAAACAAAACATAGTTTTAAAAGGGGCATAGTGGTACCCACCTGTAAGCCCAGCACTATGAGAGGCTGGTGTAGGAGGATCAGAAGTTCAAACCCAGTTCCGGCAATTTAGCAAATTAATGAGAACCTATCTGAAAATAAAAATTAAAAATAGGCTAGGGGTGTTGCTCAGTGCAAGGCCTTGTATCTTATCTCTAGTACCACAAAAACACAGAGAGAGAGAGAGAGACAGACAGACAGACAGAAATAGAGAGACATAGACAGACAGAGACAGAGGATGTGAGATTGCGAGACTGAGTTTAACTGCTTTTATATGTAGCATTTTTCTTTAATGAACATTTCTATTATAAAAATGGCATACGTACATACATACAATGTAGTGGGAAACAGAACCAAGCTGATGCCATGCTGTATTCAGGCATCAGTATAGAGCTTAAATTTTTGTGTCCTTAAGTTTGTCTCTTGTAAATTTTGTCATAGTTACCCATCCCTATACCACTCCATGCTTTTTCATAGAACTGCTTGTTCCCTACATAAAATGTCAGACACTTTTTTTCCTTTTTCACAGTCTAATCCCATGCTTTGCAAGGGTACTTCTGTGGCTGCACTAAATCATATGAGAAAAAAAAAAAACTAGTCCCTCCCCTAGACCCAGAACTAGAGCAGGAACTGGAACTATATAAATATTCTCCCCTCCTGCCCTTCAGGGTTGATGCTCGCTGAAGTACTGGGCTCCAACCACCAGCTTTTAACCTTATTGTGTCTGCAACTGGTCTCCACGGTGGACTCAGTTATTGTTTGCCGCAGCACTAAGACTTTTGTAGATTGAAGGTCAATGCTTTATTGTAAAACTAAGACATTTTTGAAGCTTGAAGATTCTACAAATACCCATCTTTCAGGCTATGACCTAAAGAGAACTGTAGCTAAATTTGTGGTACTATATTCTTTACTTACAAAATTTTCTATGAAAAACTCTGTTCACCCTCAAGTTAAACTTCAAATAATTCTGTACTAATTCTAAATATATAACATTTATTATGATGAGTGTGATTGACTACAAAAAGTTACTATAGCACATTAATTTTTTTATTATTTTCATAACAAATATAAAATTTTACTCAAAATTTTGCCAAAAGCTAGAAAGCTAATAGAATGGTTAGCTCTGTCTTTATTTAAAATTCTTATACTAAAAAATACTTGTGTTACTTTTTAATACCCAAGAAAGTTGATGCTCACACATGTGCACTTTAAAAAATGGCTTATAATATATGAACATCTGCTGCACTCTCTTCAGAATATCAACAGGGAAAGTTCAGGAGAATATTAAGTGCTGCTCACATCATTACAGTTACAATGAATAAGATAAATATTTGAACGTAATGGCATACTTTATCATAAAAACATATTGAGGGTATTTAGGGAATTCATAATGTTTCATTTAATCACAGCAAAAGTAAAGGCCTAAAGTGTGTAGAGACTAACTTGCAGAACTGGGAGCCGTTTCCTTTGCTGTGACATTCAGTGAAACCCTATTAATTCAGACCCCACACAGTGGAAATTAAGGTTTCTCAGAAATGATACATCTTTTCTGGGTTAATAAAAGTTTAGAGGTAAAGTATTTATTTGTGAGGTATAAAACTATTTTCCTCATGAGAAAGAACATGGAAATCACAAAATAAGGTTCAAAAACTGAACAGAAAGCATGACTGCATAAAGGGTGCTATAGATCTGAATTTATGGAAAGCTTGTGCTCTCCACCATGCACATCTTTCTGTCATGAGAATCTCTGTGTGTCTGCTTCCTTGTCTTTAAAATCAAAATGTGAAAGGAATAATTACATTTTCCACTGCCTTTAAATGTCTAAAATCCTTCTTTTATGGGCTCAATACTATATGGCTTAGGGTACATGGCTATGTGGCTGAGATAATGAGGCATTTCTTCTTGCCTTGAACTTTTTCTTACGGCTGTAACAGGATCCTATGCCTGGGTGATTTATAAGGAAAAGAGGCTGATTTTAAGGCCTAGTTCCAGAGACTGGGAATTCCAACTGGCATGCGCTAGGCTTATAGTGAGAGCCTCGGTCCAGAAGGGCGGGCAGGCGCACGGGAGAGAGGCCACAAGCGCTGTTCGCTGTATGACCACCCGCCTAGCCATCCCCAGCATGCTCAGAAGCCACTCCCGGCAGCACTCTCCAGGCCCACGGCCTGTTCATGTCCCTAGGCTCCTTGCAGCACAGCCGTCCTGGGTAACTACACCTCAGCATGAATTGGGAGGAATAACACCAAAAGGAGCGGCTCCTCCTAAAGACGCCCAGGCTTTTGGCGCATCCTCCAGCCGCTTTCTCCCTTTTGTGTATTTCCTCATCTTTAGAGTTAGCGAAATCAGCCAGTGGATGGGCATTAGTCTCATATTTGTGATTTTACCCATCACACCACTCTGATTTTCAAAAGACTTGTTCTGTGAAATTATTTTTCTTAATTTGCTATTTATTATAATTTAGTATTCTACATATGCACCCAAAAGATTTAATATGGCATTATATTTCAAGCCATTTTAATGAATTAAAGTATTTAATATTTAAATATGTACTTCTAAATAAACACTTTTCTTAGATTTCTCTACCTGTTCTTTTTAATCTGATGGATGCAAAGGCCAGGCACTTCTCCCCTCAGGGATTTGCCTGGACTCTACCCATTGCAACTTTTCCCTCCCTCCCTTTGGAAATTTACTTTGCAGCCTCAACCCACATCTGTCTCTGAGACTTTGATTTGATTTGGGGACCCACAGCAAATTTTCTTCCTGGTCTCACTGTTGTGGCCATGGCATTTCTGTGCTGCTTCCTTGGACCTTAAATGGAGTCCCTGACTGCCTCCAGGAATCAGGATAGCTATGGAGTTTTTCCTACACTTTCAGACTTAGCTTCCAAACATTAAATCACTGACTTCTGATCATTGATACCCTTAGTCATCCAACCCTAGCTGACTCTCCATAGTTTCCAGAACCAGTTGTGTTCAAGAGATGCTTCTCAAAGCAGGATTAAGGTGTTCAATCCCAGTAACGATGGTCATTTTCTAATTCACAGAAAGGGAAAACATTCAATAGAAGACATTTTCTTAATGTAACTTCTAAATTTTACCCATGTAACTTATTTCTAAAAATACTGTTCCCTGCTAATATTTCTCTTTGGATAGAAATATTTTAAAATAAGTTCAACACAGTACAAAATAATGGCAATGGAAAATATTAAAAAGTATCTTTTAGAGTTGTTGCTGGTAATTTCTGTTCAATAGTACACATTGACATCTGTCAACCCATTAGAATGTGAGTATCAGATTGCATGAATGTTTTCTATATTTTCCCTGAAGTCTCCTAGAGTGTCTGCCACACATTTAGCTTGCAATGGATATTGATTTAATAAATGATTTTTTAAATCTGAGCTTTTGGGCTCTTAAATTTATTCATAGAGGAAAAATACCGCATGGTGCATTTCCACAAATAGTACCATCACTAGTTTAAACATCACTTGCTAACACTGCTTCTGTGTTTCACAGACTGACCTCTTAGGTGCCTCATCACTTGGGAAAAGCTGGTAGGCTCTGCCTTGAGGACCACCACACTCCAGTACTTAAAATTTCAGGCTCCTTTAGGAAAAAAAAAAAAAAAAAAAACTTTTCCCAAGGTATCAGTATTCCTATTCACTTCATGTGACTTCATATTAAGAACGAAAGCAGAAAAAAAAAAAGGACAGATGGTATCAATCTTGTCTGAATGAAAAATGCAAAGAAATAGCTTTTGAGACAGGTGTGGCAATGCTTGCCTGTAACTCCATATTCTAGGAGGCAGAAGCAGGGGGATAACACCTTTGTGTCCAGACTGATCAACTTAGTGAGAATCTATCTCAAAATAAAAAATTTAAAAAGAGTTTGGGATGAAGCTCAGTGTGACAGTCCTGGGTACCATCCCCAGTACCTCAATCAATCAATCAACCAATTAAACAATGATTTTTGTATAATTCACTCTTTTCCCAGCAGTTCAGCAATGGTTATTTTTGCTGTGTTTCCTCTTCCAACTGAGAAAATGAACCCTAGTTTTTATTCTTTCTATCTCTGGCCTGTTCAGAGTATCTGCTACATTTCATTCCCTTTTAGGTACACAGTATTCTCTTTTCTTTGTGAGACAGTGTATGAACTAGGGCCCACTGTATATTTAGACAGAAATATAAAACATGGTATCCACATAATTTTTAAAAGTTATAATTTTCTGTATTGTTCCTCCATTTGACATGCAAGGTTTTGTATACTAATTGTTGAGTGGACTGTAATTTAGATGATATTTGATGAAATCAATTTCATCACTCTGATGAAAACCCTTTTTTCCAGCTCTTTGCCTTTTGCAGTGGTTTCTGTTCTGTTCGTTAACTCTATATCCTTCACATCAAATTATTCCTCTGTGTACCTCACACATAAGAATGTTTAGTTTATAAAGAATGCATTATATTTGGATCTAAAAGGAAGAGAAAAACAAACCCCATTATAGGTTTGAGAGAAAAGAAATGCACTCTTGGATTGTATTTTACATGCACACCTGAGCATCTTTCACCGTGTTTGGAGCCAATTATTTCTGGTCAGTGCTTGAGGTTAACGGGCTGTGTGAGATCTGGGGGATATGGTGAGTAAACACGCACCATTTATGGGTGGTTCAAACAGGGGAAATCCAAAGCAAGAATACACATAACTGTTTGCAGACGAAGCTCCAATTGGAAAAACATTGAAATGGATAGTTGCTGCAGTAGTGGTCCTTAGTTTTACTTCTGATAAAACAAAATACAGTGCAATAACATTTTGAAAGACTTTTTCCAGCCCCGACCTGTGATTTGTTTCATTCTGTAATCACACTGTTAGGCCTCCATGTAGGGAGATGCAAGCAGGAGCAGACTGAGCTACTGGATCACACAGAGAGTCTGAGGGAGGATATAAGGTGTTTGTTTCTGCAGGAGCATCACACTGGATTCCAAGGGAGTCAGTCTCATAGAGATTTCTCTCCCCAGTCTTTCTTCCTCTTCCAGTCTCTTCCTGGTTTCCCTGCTTCCTGCTTCCCACTCCCACCCCTGTCCCACTGTGGCCAAATACTATGGAGTAAAGACTACTGAAGGGTCCTTCTGTCTCCCTAAGAGAAGTATTACCTATGTTAGAGAAGTATTACCTACTTACAGAGAATATCAGACAAGCTTTCTACTTGCCAATATCCATTGCTTCTCAGAGCTTAAATTCAAAAGGTTATTAAATTAAAACCTTTTTTGTCAGCAAAAATGAATGGGATTGGAGATTGTACAATTTGAGAGAAGCCCCTGAGATCGCATGCATTTATCCTTTAATATTTAATGAAGTTTGCTGAAGCACCTGTCACCACTTGATATACTAGAACAGAAAAGTGAATCAGGCACATTTTTCTCAGGGTTTCTTTTTGTAATGAAGGCGGTGTACATGTAAATGGATGAGTTATACTATGGTGGTCTAAATACTGTAATAAAGCCTAAACAAAGGACCACAGAAGCTGAATTATTTAAACAAGAGAAAACTTGGATCTGAGTGATTCCTGTGACAATTTACTGGGGGGATGAGGTGATGAGAGAAGTATTCAATCAACATTCTCTTGCACCAACCACACAGTTACAACAAACGGAAATGTACCAAATGAGGGTAGCCCTACCTTCCTGGGTATAAAGCAGGTCTTTTGAGACTAGCTCTTCAAATATGAGAACGACTTTATTTGTATTGTTAGACACTGAGACATTCATGGATGAATGGACACTACATAAAGAACAGGGATGAATTTAAATAATTAAAATTTGTTGAAACACGAAAATGGATTATGTGACATCTTCAAATGAAATCTTTGTTCTTTAACGATCTTCTGCGAGAGCTTTGAAAGAATGTTCCTGTAAGTTGTCTGTAGTTTAAGAATGGAGGAAAATCAGATATGCTAAATTATGGACTGTGGTGCCATACAAAAAAGGGCAAATATTGAAGTAACAGAAAAAGAGTAAAACATTAGCAAAAATAGTTTTACATTATATTAAAGCTCTTTTGTTGTTTATTAAAGCAAAAAAAATCTAAGGAAATAGTACTTAAGTTATAATTTTCAAGGTTGTTCCCCCATGATAAGACTATTTTCTTTCAGATGAATTACAGCCTTGGTTAAATCAAATGGAAAATTTCATCCCCCAAACTGATTTCAGTTTGCACGCTGAGACACTCAGCACACCTGGACTTTCCACCATCACTTCCCCTCCTGATTAATGAATTTCACATTCCTCTCATGTCATGGAAATAGTTGTGTTAAGTGTGAACAGCCTGTGTAATAGTACTGCGTGTTTTAGTCAACTTTTCATCATGATCAAATACCTGATAAAAGCAGATTTTTAAGGAAATATATATTTTTGGTCCCTCATTTCTGAGGCTTCAGTCTATAGAAGGGCAATTCCAATGCTTTTAGCTCTAAGATGAGGCAGAATACCATGGCAGAGAGGACACATAGGAGGATGGCTGCTCAGTTTATGGCATGCACAGACAGACAGACAGCTCAGAGCTGAAGGAAAAGGGGCCAAGGATAAAACATACTCCCAATTTCATGCCAGAATGACCTTATTGCTTCAGGTAGAATCCACCGCCAGTTTCCACCAGGTCGCTGCAATGCCATTATACTAAACTTTTACCCAGTGGAAAAGTCAGCGCCTTATAAACCAGGCACCCCTATCCCCACCTCTGAGTATTACTGGTTTAGGGACATGACCTTTATGTTCTCAGGGGACATTTATATTTAAACCATGGCACTAAATGTTGAATGTTCTTGAACTTCAGTTACATAATCTATTAAATGATGTCAATCATATTTTTAGTAGATTTATTATGTGGCTTAAAAGGAAAAGACCTTTGGGTAACATCTGAGGTACAAACCTGTGCATTTGCCTAAATTTCCACTAATGGTTGATCGATTCTTTTTTCTCTGGATTCAAACCTCTGAGCTCGTCACTCAGTTGGATTACATGGTGAGGATAGCACATGTACTAGCTCCACGATCTTCACATATTTGATCACATTTGTTTTTCAAGAGGCATTCAAGAAGTTTGAGAAAGTTGAGGAAAACGAGCAACTTTGGGAGTGTTTGGGAGTGGCTTTCTGTTCCGTTCTACCATAAATGAAGATAAAGAGTCCAGGACAAAGGAGATGGCCCAAAACAAAGACTCTGAAGTATGATAAAATAATTTCAACAACAGTGGTTTGTACTAGGTAAGTGGGAGTACTAATGGGGGTAGTACGGTGACTGAGACCACTACAAAGCATCCCTGAGAAGGACTTAAATTAACCAACTGACTTTCCATATTTACTCATGAGTCTGTCCAAGCTCTAGCCTACTTGTCTGGAGATGGGCAGCGGACTCATAGTTAGTGAACTTCTGTGAGTCACTAATCCCTACTAAGGCCTATAGAGGCCAATGAGGTTGAAAAGCCTCAAAGGATAGGACAAAATCAGAGCCAAGAACACCTGGATCCGATCTCAACTAGATAGACTATAACCTCAGGCATCTCACTCCTGGTGGATTAATTTAATCCTTATTAAGAATTAATTTAATACCTTACTTGGAGAAGTCCTTGAGTGATTCCACCCTTCTTGAGTATTACTCTGCCTTCTTCTGGTAACCAAATACATATAGGCCACCCAGAGATGGTCTTGGTCTTATCTCTGAAAAATCTCAAATTCTGTGAGAGGGCTTTGATCCTCCTGGAGACCTGAAATCATTCCATTTGCCTCTTTTTATCTATCCTTTGTCATACACTCTTTCAGGAGATTGCAGACCTCATCAGCCTGCAATAACTGAGGGACATTATTAACCCAGTAGTACAGGGCTAGCTTTCCCAGATGGAGGCACTTACAAACAGTCCCTGGTCAATTAGGCATTCTTGGAGAAAATGCTGTGGTAAGTGTTCAGTCCATCTGAAGCATCTTAACAGGGAGAAATCAATTAGTCTTGATTTGAGATAAAAAGTTTTGCTCTTGTGACAGAGCTCATTAACTGAGTATGGGGATAATTTGTTGTACTTGTGAATAGGGATGTCTTACTTTGCATGGTTGCACTCTGTCTCCAAAAGTTGTGGCTAACAAAAGAGTAATTCTTTACCATTTCAGTTTGTCAGGGAAAATTGAGCACAATGAGAATAAGACTCTCCAGAAGAGCAAATGGAATTGAGTTCACAAAACCAAAGAGATTGGTAGAGAACAAGAAGTGTTACCTGGGAACATTTACCTTTACAAAACATGGGTGGATTGTACAGACTGAGGCTACTTCAAATTCAGATACAGGTTCCTTACCACCAGGTGTCCCTTGGTGACCAGCCTTTGTCAGACAGGGATAATGTAAGAAAGGGACTGCCCATGCTCTTTGCAGCATGTTTCATAGTAATTAATAAGAAATAAACTTATGAATGGAGGAATGGGTAAAGAAAAATGTGATATAAACATACTAGGGGGTATATTCAACCTTTGAAAAGGAGATATATAATAGTATGGGTGAAACTGGACAATATTAGGTGAAGTAAGCTACACAAAGACAAAATCAAAACAAAATAAGACAAAATGAAACAAAAAAATATTGCATGATCTCATTTATACATGGAATTTTAGAAAGACAACTTTATAAATCAGAGAACAGAATGGTAGTTACCAGGGACTGGAAGTTCATGTGGGTCAGGGTGGGGGATTATCGGAAAGATGTTGGTAGGAGAACCAACATTATAGTTAAATGGGAGGAATAAAATTCAAGAGACCTATAACTGTACAAAATTGAGATTATAGTGAATAAAAATATGCAGTATATTTGAAAATCAATAAGAAATTAGATTTTAAGTGTTCTCACCACAAATGTGAGATATTAAAGCATACATATTTTGAAATATGATGTTGTAAACCACAAATACATCATATGTTAATCAAATACATAATGTTAAATACAAAAACAGTTTAAAAAGAAGATAGTTACTGTCATGACTTTTCCAAGTCAGAAGGAGCTGTCTTTTACTTCTAGAGTGTACCCAGATGTTTTTGGTCAGGTGACCCTGGTACTTGGAAGTTTGCATTTGGGCTTCCATGAATGGCTCCCTCTTTTCTTTTTCCTGGGTTTCAAAGTCTTTACAGGTTTTAGCTAATACATGATTTGCAGATGGACCAGATAATTTCCGATATATCAGACAAGTGATCCACACCAATGGCCCTGCAAGGACTCTCAAAAGAAAATGTGTAGAAAACATAAATATCTTGGCAAATTTTAAATTGTTATAGAACATTTTCTTCTTATTTGTCAATAGTGTTATTATAAATAGTGTACATATGGCCACTTTAAACGCTGACATTTCAAGTAAAGGTGTCATGTTACTTTCCAGTGTATACAATGGAATATTAAACTCATAACATCTAGTCATCTGTAACCATTCACTTTAGGAATGCAAAAGTTTTCCCCAAAGTCACAAATTTATCTTGTTTTAATTTATCCTTAAATTTGGATTGCTCTTCATTATTTTCTCACAGAGTCTAATTTGAATGTGGTGTTTTTATCTTTGAAAGTATTTTATCACTTTGTGTACTTTTGCAACAAAAATGCAAATATATTTTCAAATTTTGATGTTTGCCTTTCTTGTGAGCACAGAATTTAAATATAATTTTTTCTTCTGGATAAATCCATCATTATAATTGCCAGGAGTATGCATTGATGATAATATAGTACTGTAAATGTGATAAAGATTAAAAATAAACAGAAATGTTTAAAAATGAACCTCTTACCAAGTTGAAGTGTTTAAAATTAGTTCATGTGCCCATAAATAAATAAAACTAAGCTAGACTAGGACAAATCTCAGTGTCAATTTACAGCAAAAGGAAAGTTTAGACTGCAAGGGCAAGCATAAAACTGCAATGACACCCATAAGCAGATTTATTTATGTTGATGGGCACTGATGGTTATCATCCTCAGAATATTAGGTCCCAATTCTAATGGTCTAAGACTTTTATAAGATGCACAGGCAGGAGGTAAAAAGGAGGTACAAAGGCAAGACAGAACAGTTCTTGGCAGTTCTTCTGATTAGCTAGCAGCATGAGATCACTGCTTACAAGGGTAGAATGATGATCCTCAGTTCATGAAGCTTGGTACAATAGGGCATCCTGCATGTTTGGTTACATTCTTGTGGTTACAAGGATCAAGAAAGTAATTAAAAAGCCATGAAATAGTTACAGAGCTAGGCACTTTCAAAAGAATAAATTTTTAAAAGGAACAACTTCTCTTGTATAGTTGTTCCCTTTCAAGACCATATGAACTCTAAATCCTAGAAGTTGAATTTATAATTGTTGATGTTGCAAAATGAACTGCATATTCTGATTAATTATTCCAGATTTAATTAGCCCATGCCAGAGATGAATAAATGAGTAGATAATTGAATGTGTAATGATAGCGTTAGCAACATGATGCTAAGTAAAAATATGTAAGTTTAGAAAATAAAATGATCTTTTTGGAAAAACATAATGAACTTATTTCTTCTATGTGTTTGAGTAAATACTTAAAACTATAAGACCCTTATTTCTAATGTATTTTCCTTTTAATTATGTAAATTTAGGGCTGGGGATATAGCTCAGTGGAATAAGCACTTGCCTAGCAAGCGCAGGGTCCTGAGTTCGATCCCCAGTACCGCAAAAAAAAAAAATTATGTAAATTTATTTAAATATAGGAAATGTGGTTTTTGGACTCATCTCTTTGATATCATGCACAATTTGTGTCAGAGACACAAGCCAAGAAAAAGATAAGATAAATGAAAACATGCACAAATACACAAAAAGATTAAAACGTGGTAAGACACACTTCCTAGAAGTTTGGTAATCTTTATCATGATCTTATAATTCTTAAGCACTTGTGCCTGATTATCCAAATAATGTATATATGTAAGTTGACAAGGACACAGTCTGCATATTTAGCTGTTGTCTGAGAGAAGTAAAGTGCTGTCACCTTCAGGAACTTGCTGCCCTTGTCTGTGATTGACTTATATGTGACTCACCTCCTACAGCAATGAATTCTTTGACAAATAATAGTGCATAGGAGATCCCTGTTTCAACTTTGACTTAAAGACATCCAGTTGACCTTGGTATGTCTTTCTAATGATTCACTCTATTTTCACCTTTTTTCAACCCCAGATATGAGCTTTAATCATGGAATATGAACTTTAAAAGATTAAGAAAGGCCCAGCAGGTTAGCAGAGAATATTTCTAGGATTTTCTGTGAATGATATGTAGGCCAGCAAACGGAAGGGTGAAGATATACTCTGGATATAAATGGCATCCAACAATGGATAGGCTAAAAGGCGGAAGTAGGAGGCAGCGACTCCACTTGGGAAGAGCGCCAGTCTTCATCAGTACCTTTGGACATCAGAGCCATTTCTTTAGCCTTGTAATGCACATTGGCACCAAACACTCTCCAGGGAGCTTCCAGCCTTCGCCAGTGGACTGGTACTGCACCCTTGGTCCCTCTAGCTCTGCAGCTTCCTTCCTCTCAGAATGAACACTCCTGGATTCACAGCCTTTCCAGAGTGCAAAAGGTCTTCATGGATTCTTCAGCCTCTGCTCTCCCAGACAGCAGAGGACCACTGAGAGCTCTTGTGGCTCTGATCCCGTAAGCCTACCTAGTAAATCTCACTGCACAATTACACCATATTTCCTACTCAATCTGTTTTCATAGAGAATGCTAACTAATAAATCACAGCAGTAATAGCATAATGTTTTCTTTCCTAATCTTTATATACTTAATCTATTTTTCTAGTCTTATTTCAACACTTAGGACTTTCTATATAGTGTTGTATAAAACTATTGATAAATTAAATGTATTTTATTTTGATTCTCAGCACTGGTTTATCATGAATTTTGAGACTGGCTGTTTCTTTGCAGACATTCCTTATCAAATAATTACTATTTTTTTCCTTTGGCAAAAGTGTTTTTAAGATAAATTGGTGTTAAATTACATGAGATTATTTTTCCAAATATTTTGAGATGATGTGTGGCTTGCTTCCACTCTATAATGTATCCACACTGTTCTACTTTAAATGCAAGCCACTGTTTTAGTTCAGAGAAAAACCAAAGTTGGCTGGTTTCTGTTATTATTTTTAAAAGATACTAGGTAAAATTACTGCTATTTTTCCTTTGGTATTCAAGAGAAAGAATGACATTTTATTCTCCCATAATTGCTTAATTAAATTGTGTGCTCATGATTTTGCTATATTCACAAAATAATTGAAAATTTCTTCTCTTGATCTATGTAGTCTGAAATGTTGAATGTAAGATTGACTTTTAAAAAATGGAAGAGATTATAAAACTATAATAAAAGCTGTTTTCTATTGAAGTTTTGAATTTATCAATAGATTTATAAAACTATTGATAAATTAAATGTATGTTACTTTGCTTGTTCCTCATAATATTCTTCTAGTAGTATAAATTTTTGAATTGTCTGAAGGTTTGATAATGTTACTCTCTATTTTCTTATCATTATTTTAAATTTATTTTTTGTTCACTGAATTACTCCTTCAAAAAGTAAATTTTTTTCAGCTTGAGGTCCTCTACATTGTATTTATGTTTTTATTTATTATTAGTATTAGTATTATCTTCATCTGTTCAATCATTGCCTCCTTGTGTTTAATTTGTGGCTAGTTATTTCTTAAAATAGATATTTCTTTTTAATCTGATTTTTAGTTTAGTAATTCAAGCCTATAAATTTCCACCTAAGAATAACTTTAGCTGAGGCTCATATATTTTGATATCTTGTATTTTCACTAATATTATGCATTTAAATTATGGGCTAATTTTAATTGTGGTGTCTTTCTTGATCAATAATATATTAGATTTTTGTAAAGTAACTTTACAAAGGGACATGGAGAGTGCTAGTCATATTCTATAATGGGTTTCTAGGTTAATTCTATTAATGTCTTTGAATTACATGATTTATGTTGCATTTCAAGATTTAATTAAATTGTCTGAATATTCATTGATACTAAGAAGAATGTATCTTCTTCAAATCATCGTGTATAACATGCTATGCTTTTATTAATTTTAAGTACTTGCTATCCTGTTACTGAGCAACATATGCTGAAATGACCCCTTCTCATTATTGCCTAATTGTATATCTCCTCATGCTTTTGTTTGTTTGCTTAATTTGCTTTGCTAAATTCAAGATTCAGTCACTAGAAGAAAACAATTTTAAAATTTTGATCATTTTATTAAGTTGTTCTTTGTTATTATAAAATACTATAGTTTATAGTTAGTGTTTCTTTTCTGAAAATTTACTCTTTCTGGTAGTTTAATCAGATATTTTTATATTGTCTATATAATATGGCTTTTCTATCTTTACATTTCTATCTTTTAACATTAGTGTATCCTTACATTTATGATATGTTTATAGTATTTTTTAGTTTAAAGATAAAAGAACAAAACCATTAATAGACATACAAACATTTACAAAATAACACAAAAATAATACAAGAAATACGTATTTTCAGAAAAGGTGATAGGAAATTAACAATAGTGGTTGTATTACATATTGTTATGTTCAAATTAGTTGCTCAGATGAACAAATATAAGCATATAATATTGATCAAACAATTAACGTTAACTGTTTCTTTCAATAAAGGAATAGAATTCAGTAGTATAACTATCTTAGGTATCCTGTTTATACCTACATACATATTTTCCCCTTCTTTCTTTCTTTTCTCTTTTCACCCATCCCAGTTGTTCTTTCCTTTTGAGCAGTTTCTTTCCCTTTCACAATATCTATTATACCTTTTAGATTTTATTCACTTTTTCAGGTTCTTACACTCGTGAGACAATATGGTGTTTACACATGAGAATTGGATTTATTTCACTTACGAGCATGGCCTCTAGTTGTGTCCATTTACCTATAAAAGGCCAAGTTTATCTTCCTTTATCGCTGAATAATATTCCATTATATAAAAATATTACAACTTTTTCATCCATTACTCAGTTGATGGGCACTTGGTTTGCTTCCACGGTACAGCTATTACAAATTGTGCTGCTATAAACATGAGTGCATGTATATTGCTGTGATATGATGTTTTCAGTTCTTCTGGGAACATACCCAGAATAGAAATAGCTGGGTTGAATGGGACCTCTAATCCTGAGGAATCTTCAGACTGACTTCCACAGTGGCTTCCCCAGTCTACACTCCCACCGACAGTGGAGAAGGGTTTCTTTCTCCCTACAGCTCCTCCAGCATTTGCTATTGGTTGATGTCTTGATGATCGCCATTCTTTCTGGGGTGAGATGGAAACTCGGTGTTGCTTTAATTTGCATTTCTCAAATGACTAATGATATTGAACATTTTTTATGTACTTATTTATATTTTTTACCTAAGAACTGTGTATTCATCTCAGATGCCTATTTTTGTACTGGGTCTTTGAAGGGGGGTGGTTTTTTTACTTCTTTACGTGTTCTAGATAGAAGTCCTTTGTCCAAAGAACAGTCAGCTAATAATTTTTCCCAGTTCATGGGTTATCTTTTTACTTTGCTGGTGATTTCTTTAGATGTGCAAAAACTTTTCAGTAAGATAAGATCCCAGTTGTTGATTCTTTGAAGTATTTGCTGTACAGCTCTGAAAGCATTAGCCAGAGCAATTAGATAAGACAGAGAAATAAAAGGAATAAAGATAGGACAGGAAGAAGTGAAATTATCATTATTCTCAGATTACATGATACTCTACATGGAACATACCAAAAACTCCACCAAAACACTTCTAGAATTAACAAACAAATTCAGTAGTGTAGCTTAATACAAAATCAACACTCAAAAATCAATAGCATTCCTATACACAAACAACAAACACTCAGAGAGAAATTATGGAAAGCATACATTTCACCATAGCATCCAAAACACTGAACTATTTAGGAATCAGTCTAACAAAAGAAGTAAAATTTCTATACAGTGAAAACTACAGTATACCAAAACGGAGATGAAGAGGATTTCAGAAAATGCAAAGATATTACTTGCTCAATGATAGGAAGAAACAACATTGTGAAAATGGCTATATTCCCAAAATTGTTGTACAGATTCAATGCAATTCCAATTAAAATACCATTAGCATATCTCACAGAGCTACAGAAAACATTCCTAAAATTCATATGGAACCAGAAGAGACCCAGAATGGCAAAAGCAATCCTGGGTGACAAAGACAAGTCAGGTGGCATCAAAATCCCTGGCTTGAAATCACCATGCACCAAACTCAGGTGAAAATGGATCACAGATCTAAATACTAAAACAGAAACACTAAATCCACTGGAAGAGGAAGCAAGTAAAAATCTTGAAGACATAGGGGAAGAGAGTCCATTTATGCTTATAATAGTACAATTCATAAAAGCTGAATTTTCGAAGTGGCCTGTGTGATCATCCACAGATAAATGGATTAAAAATGTGTATTTATATATTTGAATATTAATGTGCTATTAAAAAGTATAAATTTGGGTCAGTGGTAGGAAAATACATGCAATTTTAGACTCCAATGTTACGTGAAATGCCTATTACATGACTTGTCATGTTAAAACCCCAAAGCATAAGTAAATTAATAGTAAAAGACAAGGTCGATCATAGAAAGCTGGAGGCTCGTTGTTTCTTTTTTATTTATTTATTTATTTTAATTTTAAAAGTAAAAGAACAAAAACATATTAACAAACAGACACAAAGTAGCATAAGAAATAGTACAATCAAAACTGATTTACAGACAAGGTGACAGGGACTCAACAATGGTTGTTGCTTTACCTATTGATATCTTCGAAGCTGTTTCTGCAAAAGGAAAAGGGACAGAGACGGCCGGAGCACGGGGGGGGGGGGGGGGGGGGGGGGGGAGGAGAAAGCGACTTAGGAAGAATTAAGATATATTTGCACACAAACCCCCACAATAAGTGGAATCGATGTGTACTGCAATCATGTGCTGTGAGAAATGAAAATTTTAAAAATGTTACTATCTGAAGACCACTGTTTGCTGTGCCATGGGTAAGTGGTACGGGGTGGGGGCCGCAAAACATTCCTGCCACTTTGTGTCCGCTTTTCTTAGACCAGCATGTGCTTGGCTGCTATAATCTTTGACTATAGCCCAGAGTTTGGAACATACTGGCTCTGACAGCTTCTGCTTGGATTTCTAAAAATTTTTCTAAAGAAGATGAGCACAAATACTTGCTAGCTCAGCATGTCTTGCTGAGGTTATTTTCTTTTTTCTCAGCTCTTGACAGTTACTTTCCAAGAACGCAAGTTTCAATTTTAAGAATAGTCAACCAATTGTTCTGTTGTCTCTTTCATGGATAATGATTTTCATTTTGTGTTTAATATCGTTTCACAGAGTTTAAGGCAATCTAGACTTTCTCCCTACTTTCCTTGTAGATTTTTATTGTTTTGCTTTTAAAGGTATGGCCTATATATTTTTTATAAAATAGACGCATTGTACATCTAGATTTTTAAAAAGCAGATGTCCAAAAGTGATATGGGTGTCCACCACCATTTGGTAAAAGATAATCTTTCATTCATCAACTTTCTGTCAGTAATGTTTTCAAATATCTGTATTTTCATGTAAGTTTTTTTCTTTACTCTTACTTAAACATAGAAATTCAATTAACATCTGAAAATTAACTTTTCCCTGTGACTTTCTTATACTCTTTTATTAGTTCCAGGAGTACTTTGTCACTTGTTTTCAGCAATGATTTTGCGTTGACAGTAATGTGACCTATAAACAAAGACAATTTTTTCCTTACCAGTGTTATAGTTTCTTTATTTTTCTTTCTTGTGCTAGGGAGATTTTCCAAGACTGCTTGAAGAATAAATGGTGAAAGCAGGTACCCGCATCTTGTCCCCTATCTCAAGGGCAAATTTGCCCAGGGCATTACTAAGGATAGGGTTTCACCCTGAATAATGTAAACTAAAGTGTTTTTGTTTTTCTGAAATGTTCCTTATGTGTTAAGGAAGTTCCTCCCTGTTAATAGATTGCAGAGGATTGAAAAATATCACAAATAGGAATTCAAGTTTCTCAAATGCCATCTCTGCATCAATTGATAGGACTGTATAATTTCTTCTTAACCTACTTTCTTGTGAACTAATTAATTTAATTTAGAATTAATTGATATTCAAATGTCTAATCAGCCTTCTATCCTTTAAATGAATTTTACTTGGTTGTTCTAGTTAGAGTTTTTTTGACAGTGTTTAGTTTATTGGCCAATATTTTGTTGAGGATTTCTGAATTATGTTAGTTAATAGAAATTGAGACCCCACATGGAACCAGACCAGACCTTCTGACACAAGAGAAGTCTTTATTGGGGGAGGGACAGAGTAGCAGACTACCTTGCAGACAAAGGTAGCCCGGAGCTGAGGAAAGCATGGGCCTTCAAGCTCCTTCTTCTGGCGGGGGTGGGGTGGGGTAAGGAGATGTCCCTGGGCCAGAACAGGCCGAGCTGGAGCGGCGGGGAGGGCGTCCAGGCCAGAATAGCTGGAGCGGAAGGGAGGGGGCGTACTGGGCAGAGCAGCCAACCGCAGGAGTTGCCCAGGTCGGAATGACCAGAGCAGGTGAAATGCCAGAGCGAATGAGGGTGGGGATAGCTTTTGTGGCCGAGGGGAACTGAAGTGGAACAGGTAAGAGAACAAGGAAAATATTGAGAGTTAAAAGTTTTCCCACGAGGACGGTGAGACTGGCTGCCTTGTGACCTATCATTAGTCATAGATATTCAAAAGTAGTTTTCTTAATTATAATGTTTTCATCTTGTTTTATTGTTAGAATTGTGCTAACTTTATATAATTAGTTAGGATATACTCCTGCTTCAAGCTTTTTGAAGATATTGAGCAGAATTGGTATCATTTCTTGGTTAAATCCTTAATAGAATTCATGAGTGAAACTATTTGTATCTGATGCTTTAGTTTTTGGTTTTTAATTATATAGTAATTTTATGCGATAAATTATTAATCTATTCATATTTATTTTTTCTCCAGTAGGAACTTTGGTTAAGGAAGAAGTCCATTTTTTTTATTTACCAGATTTGTAACGACTGCTCATCTTTGCTTTTTTGTATATCCTTTCAATGACCATGGAATTAAATTGGTAGCATTAACAACGTTTTAATTTCTGACTTGCTAATTTGTGATTTTGCTCTGTACATATGACTTCTAAAATTATTCTGTGCTAGGAATATGGCTCAGCAGCACAATGCCTGCCCAGCAGGTGCAAGGTCCTGAATTCAATTCCCAGTAATGTTTTCAAATATCTGTATATAACAAACAAACAAATCAACAAACCAACAAACAAACAAAAATATTCTGCAGTGGGTTTGACAGTGATTAATTCTCTCATTACTTATGGAGAAAGTTCTTATTTTCCCTTAATTTTTGAAGATTCCTGTCACTGTACATACAATTCTGTCATTGGTGTTTAAATTAAGTACTTTAAATGTTTTAATCAATTAGCTTCTCTCTTTGCATGATTTCTAGCAAGAAGTTTGCCATAATCTTTATCTTTTGTCTCTATAAATAATGTAATTTTGTCCTGTACTTTCAAAATTTTCCCTTGTGTAAGTATAGTAAATAGGTATTATCTGTGACTCTGGAGTAGCCATTTCTCAAAATTTTAATGTTACACTCTGATCTGTCATTTGCTGTTGCATAGGTCAAAAACAAAAGCAGGCTGACTTTTAGACTTTCATGTGTAACACAGTTTAAACTTTGTAATTTGGCTTCTTGATTTATTTCATTATCCTATTTACTCTTCTTGCACTCCAGCTCAACATTATTATTAAGTAATGATAATTAAACTGCAAGTTTTTCATTACTGTAATGAACCACCTTAAGAGGTCTAACATTAGAAATAGAAGAGATTTATTTCACTCATCATCATGGAGAAACAAGGCCATGGTGCCTCATTAGTGCAGCTGTGACAAGGCCCTCATGCAAGTATCAGCCTGTGTGGGAAGGAGAGGTCACATTGCCAAAGAGGAAGCCAAGGAGCAGCTAGAATCCTATGGTCTTCTGAGGATAGCATCCCAATGACCTGGACCTCCCAGTGGTCCCTTCCCCTTATAAGTCTACGACCTCATGAGAACGATGGCTCCAACACAAAAAACTTTAGAGAACACACACACATATTTACAAAAACCACTGCAACAATCTCTCTTATGTATTCAAGCATTGGTAAAATGATCCCTCGCGGTATGAGGGACAGTGTCTTAGAGTGGAGTAAGCTATTGGCAAGCATCTTACTGCTCATTCTATGTACTGTGTAGTATATTCTGAAGTTTCCACCCATTGATTCCATGACATCAACTCTGTTGTTTTGCTTTTCCTTCCTTCATAAAATCTATCATGAAAAACCTTGCCAATGGCAATTTAGAGGATTTCATCCCCTTTTTACTTTATGCTTTATTTCTTATCTCTTAATAATTCAATCTAACAAAGAATGTGAAAGATTTATTCAGTGAAAACTACAGTACTCTGAAAAAGGAGATTGAAGAGGACTTGAATAAATGGAAAAACATACCATGCTCATGGTTAGGAAGAACTAACATTGTAAAAATGGCCATACTACCAAAACTGTTGTACAGATTCAATGCAATTCCCATCAAACTACCATTAACATACCT
>PVLD010011563.1:0-64611 GCA_004027595.1 Dinomys branickii
AAAGCACATATGCTCACAGCGGACCGCCCGGCTCCACCCTGTCGTCGTGCTATGGGTGGGGGCGGGTCCAGACCATGTGGCTCCAGCATTACCGTTCCCCACCCCTTGCAGCTGGGCAATGGGTCTCCGAAGCTGAAGCTACGAATGCCAAAACGAGGGCGTGGGCCAGGGGTGTGCTTGGAGCGGCAACCTCCTCCCTATCTCGTCTTTTGAGGACATTTATTATGAGGCAACTTTCTCAGCTCATTCACATAGCCAATTTTATTTTAATTTATGGGATTTGTTTTAATGCTAGCAAAACTTAATTGACTTGTACTACTTCTCCTTTTTCTTTTGTAGGATGTTACGCAAAGAACTTTGGGCCCAAGGGATTTGGCTACGGCCAGGGAGCAGGAGCTCTCGTCCACGCTCAGTAAAGGTGCAACGCAGAACTAAGCATCACACTGAGACTCTCTTCATAATCTAGACACAGTCTTGTAACACGAACCTACTGTGAACTTCTACCAGCATTAAGTACTGCATATTACCCTGTACTTGGATAGGCTGGTAACTTGTAGGAGAGAGCATTACATCCTTTTCCTTTATTCACTAGCATTTTTAAGAATTGTTTCTTTTACATTTTAAATAAAATGTTGGATTGATATTTTAGTGTCTTTTAAACTTTTGAGGCAACTGGTATGATTTCAGTTAGAAATCACTGGGCTCCTTACTCTCATTGGCACTATTAAAGACTATCCCACCCTTCTGCCCAGTTAACACTGTGGGCTAATGTTCACATTACAGGTGCTGACAAGGATATCCCTTTTAAACTGGCAAATATGCCAGGAGCCAGGCATCACCTTTCAGCTCTTCAGAGTGGCTTTTGGCTGTACATCATCCCTGTCCTGCCCCAGTACCCTCAGTACAGCCTACTGGCTAACTCTTCTGTTGGAATAGTTTCCCAAGTATGCATTAGACAACTGGGATTACTGACAGATATGCAACCTCCACCTCAGCCCCATTGAAGCACAATCTCTAGAGGCAGGCTGGGCGCACAGCTGGAAGCCCTTTTAATATTAGTACCTGCCTCAAAAAGCCAAAACTGACTCAGAGTGGGCACACTGTTAGAGAGGATTCTTTGGATTTATCTGTACTTATACATCATTACAGACAACCAGAACCTGAGGCTTCATGTGACACTTCTTAGAAACTACCCACTCTGGCTAATGTTGACACAACTAAATCCTGGAAGCTGAGGTGTTTTCTCATATTTTAACTCTGTAAGTTGCAAAGCATGCTCTGCTGTTTGGGTCCATTCAGCTACCTCAGGCAGAAAAGGGCCATTACACTAAATGCGTATTTTCATTACACACCCTCCCCCCAAAGGTTGTATTTCTTCATTAGACTCAGTCCCCATGCCACTGCCTGCAAGGTGAAAGTGGTCTGTAATGTATAACAGGAATTAAACCAGCCTGACTGTGAACATGTCTTAATTTGGTCCAAGGTCCATTTTTAGACATTATACTGCCTATTGTGAAGGCTAAAAGGGACACGTATAACCTAAGGGGAGAAAGTGGACTGAGGGTGTACTGAGAAGCAATCCATGCTTACTTTGTATCATACCTGAAGCAATTCAGATTTCTAAGGCTTATCAACTCTACTGAGTAAATTGAGGGCCTTCCAATTGAGCAGAATGGGAAACAGTTAATTGGGAATGAAAGACTGAACTGAGTTATTGAATAATTATGTGGTTTGAAAACATGTTCACGCATTCCTTGTCATTCCCACCAGATTGTTGCGTTTACACCCATTCCTGTAGGTTAGCAGTACACACTAGCATACTGAAGGCCTTGAGATAATAACATTGACTTAGCTGTCTGTGGAAAAGCTCATCTATGGAAGTATCAGTTTATGGTTTTCAAACTGTTTTATCTCATGACTTTTTATTCTTAAATCCAAAGAGATACTGTTTGATAGTTATATTAATATTTTCCAAAGTTAACTTTAAGTCAGACTTTCTCTTACAGCGATGGTAAATTAACAGGAAACAGATTTACACTTTCACTAGAATAAAGGCAAATTAATGAAAAACATTTCAGGACACTGGACATTAGGCAACAAAGGATAGTTATGGGGAAAAAAGAGCCTTACAGATTACCAAAGCCTACTGCTGTGAGATCTGGGGTTGTAGTGCAAGGAAGAACATAAGAGTAGACCCACGCTGAGTTGAGACAGAACTGAGGGAGAGACACGGTGGCTTCACAGAACTTCAGAGGTGTGCAGAGAACTCTGGGATTATGTTGCACATGCTCTAACCCCACAAATCTTCAGCAGAGTTCTGACAAAACATGCATCTTACATGACTGTTGCCCAACTGCGGTGGTGAAAAAATTTATGCAAGATTCTTGTTCACACCAGCAAGGCTGGGAAACAGGAGTGCCACAACTTTGGCTTTAGGGTACAGAGTACAGACACCTCTTACCTTAGTAATGGGGAATAACCAGTCATAAAGTGAGCACTACTCTGGTCTTGCCTATCACATCTTAAAAGCAAGACCTAAAAGGATTGAAATTTCCAGATAACCTCCAATCCCAATAAAGCTCACATATTTTTACAGGAGTATAAAAATACCCACCAATTCACAGGGTTTGGCATCCTCAAACACTACCAGGTAGCTAAGCATTAGGGGTACAGGCCTGCAATCCAAGTATGCAGGAGGCTGAAGCAGTAGTACAGCAAGTTAAGCGAGCCTGGGCAACGTAATGGGGTCCTGTCAGGCAAAGGCTGGGGGTGTAGCACAGCAATCCCTGGGATTGAAAAAAATCTATCAAAGCCAACCCAGAATGGGCACAGATGTGAAAATTAGGTGGGGATATTAAAAATCATTACTATTTTCATAAAGAGATACTGAAGATACACAAAAAGGTCAACACTAAACACAATAGAAGAAACACTGACTTGTGGTAAGACTAGATACACTGGAGGAAGAAATGTTAATGAACACGAAACTGGAAAAGCAACTACCCCAAGATAATTAAAAAACAAAGCCCAGCAAATTAAGATGTTATCAAGTGACCCAATGTATGTGTAACTGAAGTTTCTGAAGAGGGAGAAAAAACACGTCAAGAAATGACTGGAAATTTTCTAGATTTTGGTGAAAACTAACTCTGCAGACTCAAGAAACAGCAGCAACAAAGAACCTTTCTGAAGTGGTAAATGGAAGTGCACTTCTGAGTATTAAAAACATTGCTATCTAATGAAAAGCCTATCAGTTGAGTGTGGTGGCACATGTTTGTAATCCCAGCACTTTAGGAGGCTGAGACAGGATTCCAAATTTGAACCCACCCTGGACATGAGTAAGTTAGCAATATTCTCAAAGGGCTGGAGATAGAGTGATGCAGCTTAACTGCTCATGGGGGGGTGCTCAATCCTAGTAAACATCTGATGACACGGACATTCTAATAAAATTTATCTGAACCAAACATTTATGTCCAATTCAAAAGAAAGTTTTGTAAAAGCTACATTTGATTTCCTTGAGTTTGTGACTTAGGTACCCTAGATTAAGAGATACTCTCAATGTTCAACTTAGAGTTACAGATTTTAAAAGCCACACAAATATATTTTAATAAAATCTTGTAAAAAGTACTTTAAGAAACTGAAGATACACTTTCTAACAGGATGCATGTTCTAACATGTACTATTTGTTTCTAATTAGGTCTATGAACTTGTACAACTATAAACCACCTTATGAACAACTGGACAGAGCCCCTTCGTAATTATTTTTTAAATTTTCAAACTTTTCCCATACATACTATCTCAACTAACTGGGATCATTTGGTAGGTTTTACCTTGCAGTATTTTAGGCATACTCACATTTAAAATTTGGGAGGCACAAAGTTTTGGAGGATCCTAATCAATTCTACAGAATAACAGTTTATGAGAAATACACACAGACCGTGTGCTGCCACATACCTGTAATTCCAGCATTCAGGAGGCTATGGCAGATCACTGAGTTTGATGCCAGCCTGGCTATACAATGAGTTTAGGACCAGCTTCAACTATATATTGAGGCCCTGTTTCAACGGAACAAAAACAGCTAGGAGAATAGGCACGCACGCACGCACGCACGCACGCACGCACGCATACACAAAAAACTGGAGATTGTTGTAATACTAATACCACCTTTTACTTTTGCAAATTTCTGTAATCTTATGCCTCTTGACTCCTAGCTGGCCAGGATGTAAGCATATAGAATAATCGTTTCATATCATAGGTTCCATGGCTTCATCAATTTCTTTTAGTGTACTATATGAAATTATAAACAAGCACACACTTAAGAGTCAATATTTATTGTGATTAATATTTTACAAAATTTTGACAGATTTAATTTATGTAAGGAGAACTAATTTATTAAACACTTTACAGGTTTTTCTTTCCACAGAGTAACACAGTAAGTAGCAAAATAATACTTGGCACAGTTATAAATAAAATATAAAATAAAAACATTCATAGCTTAAGTGTAATGACATTGCTTTATGCCTATTAGTATTTTAAACAAACTCCTACAAACAAAACTTACGAAAAAAACTCCAAAGAAGTAATTCACGTTCAGAGCTGAGAATTAAGTTTCTATTTGCTAAAAAGTGTCCGATGAAGCTGATAGGAACTATTCCCAAAACGTCTGCCTTCATTCACAACTTCAGAGGTGGACTGAACTGACCCTACACACAGGGCCTACACAGCCGTTACACAGACGGTGCACTGCTGCACAGGTGGCTCCTCACCACCTGACCGGTTCTGAATCACAGATGTCGGTGGTGCTGTGCAGTAACTAGTACTATACCATTTTCACTGCCAGTATTTTCCCTGTAATTATACATCTAGGGTATTTTTGTCCATTTAACTGAGAGATATTTCTTGCACTGAAAAGAGTATTTTACCACAAAGACACAGTAACAATATTCCTATCCAAACTGAGAAAACTACCAGTTTTTAAATGTTGATAAAATGTATCAGACAAAAGTTGCAACTGAGTCTTCACGTGAACTGGCTCAAAATACAAAAAATTAAAAGTAAGTCCTAGCACTGTATAAATAACTTTGAATTCAAAAATTATCTAAAATTTCCCCCAATTGTTAGTCAAAACTAGCAGAGACATTTGTAAAGTTAACCAATTTTTTACAATCTATGACAAAATGGCACAATGCTATTGCCACCCCACACCCATCTCTTCCCTTTTCAAAAATAAAGTACATATGCCAATTTTCTATTATTAAAACACCCAGGTATGCTAAGGGTAATCTTTTTTTATGTGTGACTTGTGATCAAAGAAACTACTATATAAAAATGGTAGTACTTGCAAATACTGAACATCAACTATATACATTCTCACTGCTCCTCTTACTAAGGCAAGGGGCGGGTATACCAACAGATTGCTTTAATGCCTGAAATCTGCAGTTCACAGAACGTTCTAATTGTACCAAGCATCAGACATGCAGTGAACTTGTAGTGTATAATGCCTATTAACAGCAATATTGAACATCACTAGAAGCTCATTAATTATCTCCCTTTTCTTTTTGGTTGGTAAAATAAAATGAGCAGCTTTAAAAACACTAACACATATAGACACAGAGAAAAGTATTTGATAAATTACTTATATACAAATACACATTCTTTACACTGGTCTAGGATCTGTCTTCATTCTGACTGCCGTCCTCCCCTCCCCCACCCCAGTCCCTCTCACAGGTTTCCCACAGGTTGCTCGAACCACAGTTTGCTACAGCATTTAAGAGGACTAAACCAAGTCTCCCTCTGTAAACAATATTCATGGAAGTAGTGACTAAGTAGTTCACCAGGAGGGCATGGAAATGCTGCAACAAAAATTGATCAGTGCATTGCATTTAACAGAGTATCTTTCTGAAACTGTTTCAGCATTAACAAACATCAAAACATACTCAAAATCAGAAAAAGTGAAATAATCTTGGGGATTAAATCCTACTTTCTGATAGGTCATTAAAAAAACCAGAATACACCATTAGCTTTTCTTTTATTCACATGTGCTATGTACAGAGATCATGCTCCACCTTTAGTTTAAACTCTTGTTATTTTCTCTATTTTGCAGCTCAGAATTTTAAAAGTATATCCATTTACCTCTATTACTAAGAATTTTGCATTAGCTTATTTTTTTTGCCTTTAAAAATCCCACCTCAACTCAAAAATTGGACGGTTTGCACATTAAATTTTAATTTATGCTTCACTGGATAATATCTGCTAGTTACATTCTATGCAGTATATCATGCACTTAGTAGGGCTTTTAAATTTGAACAAAATATAACTTACTATACTCATGCAAGTGCTTCATTATTAGACCATAAAACCTCAGAGCAAGGTCACTGAACTAGAAATATACCAGCATTGTAAAGGCTGATAAGCAGAATACTGTTCGCACATTTTTGTGAACATTATTTTCTTGTGCCTTTGAGATACAAGACAGTAAATCCCAAAGAAAACCACGATTTTTTATCACAGTACTTGCATGTACACTTTAAAATGTACAAAATGCTATCAATCAATTTAATTCTGGAATTAGATGCAATTCTCTTAATAGACTGTATCATAAAACGTAGCCATATACCTTAAACTTAGTTCAGTTTCAGTTAAAACAACATTTTTGATCAGTACACAATGTCTGTCAGCAGAATAAATTCACTCTTTTTTCATGAAATATGTTAAGAGAATGAAACCAAAAAGTTGAGTATGTAGTGAATTCCCACATTACGAACCATTAAAATCCTTTCTATGATCTTTCATCTTCCCAGAAGTGGCAGTGTGCTCTGTCCATGTTGACTTTTGTTAATTAAAGTGTTGAGAAAAACTGTGAAATTCACTGTTAGCCCTACACATAGCATGCTATTGTTCAAGGATGTGGTTTCGAGTGTGAGAGAGACACGGACAGACACAATTTTCAGGCACCACTCAGCAATATGCTTTAAAGGATAAAGACGTTGCTACACAAGCTGGTACCCAGATCCTGCTATTTGGTCATACTCTATTGTATACTGTCTGGTCCAGTCCACAACAACAGGACGAAAGAGGCCACAGCATCGGAATTCAAAGAAGTCTGTGACATTCCTCACACATCCGTGGCTAAAAACGGCCGCCAGAAAGAATGACATTCAGTTAGTACAAGTGATTTAATATGAGTTAAATAAAATTTTGATGTTCAATGTATTTTTTTTCTAAGCTGGCAAGAAAGAACAATTTATCTTTACAAAATAAATATCCATTCATGTTTCCCCATAAAACATTTTTATCTTTTTGTTAATTTAGAAGGTAACTATTATATTTTAAAGTTATCCTAATCTACATTTATTTCATTCCTGTACCATATATAATTTTGACAAAAATCTTCCTTGACTGTAGCTTTTTTTTTTTTGACAAGGAGACAAGTTCTGTAAAATTGAAAAACAAAATAAAATACAAAATAATTACATATAACATGAATTTGACAGAAGACCTAAGAGTAACAATTTAAAAAAGAAATGTGAAGGGTAAATTTAGGAAATTCCAGAACTTCAGTAATACTTCTAGCAATCAGTTTTATACCTTCAATTGTATCTATCTAAGAATTCTCCCTGTGTTTACATGTAAAGATTTGCTTGCTTTCTAGAAGTATGCAATAATATTATAAAAGCTTGGGGATGTAAAGTAGCTTATGTAAAATTCAGTTTTAAATACTTCATGTAAATGGGATACTACTATATTTACCTATCAGTTTAGATGCAATCTTAAAAATAAACCTGTATATAGTTAAGATGATGAATTGTATTTTATGGTATTTAAAGTCACACATGCCACTTCTACAGAAATCTTATATTCAGTATCATTTAAAAGGTAGTTTTCACATTACCAACTAAAAGATACATTCCCTATCTTATGTGTTCTTGCCATACCTAAAGAAAAACTCTCTACAGTATTTATTAGACAATGACTAAGGAATTCTGCATGACAAAATACTAAATTTATAAATATGTGCATACTTGAATGGGCTTTCAATAGATGTTGTTGTGACTTTAAAGTGCTTATATCTTCTGGCATTCATTCGTTCATTTGTAGTTATCCCTAAACATGATATCTAAGAAGAAAGAGAAAACAATCCATTATTCTGAGTAATTAATGTTCAAAAACAAGTTAATTCTGAAGGAGTCTAGGATGGAGAGAAAAAACAAATCTATCTCTGGCTTTCTATCAAAAGATATCACTTTATGAAAAGTAACCAGTTAAACGTGAAAAATTTTTAATAACAGGTTACAAAACACTGTGCAGAGAAAACCTCTCCATCAGGCTCTTTCAAAATGGAACCTTTTAAGAAACCTTAAGTTTAAAGATTTGCATAAACAGGGATGTTTGCATATAATTATGCTGTACCACTAAAATGAACACAAAATTAATGAGATCATCAACTGAAGCTCGCACATATGCAACTGTGTATATCTGAATCAGGAATAACAAACAATTGTGCTGAAAGCAGTACTCAAAGTTAGAAGTTAATATAAAAACAAAAAAAGACAATGGTAGCGGAGAGAAGTAAGTAAAAATATACAGGGCCGAGGACAGAGCTCAGCGTGCCGGCACGAGTGCCTGCCTGGCAAGGGCAGGTCCTGAGTTTGATTCCCAGTACCAAAAAATAAATAAATAAATAATTAATTAATTCTTAAAAAGCCAAGTGGTTAAGTATACATTATTTGAGCAAGGGGAGAATTTTTTAGTGTTTCTCAGCACACTAAGAACAAATAATGCATATACCTGGTACATCTGACACATGAGTAATACGGCAACCCACATGAAATGAAAAATACTATTCAGGAACATCCAAAACATCCAAGGTGAACATGTAGCGATCTGAGTAATGTATGTCCAAAATCCATCCTTGGTGTAAGTGGTCTCACAGTGAAGACCCCAATCTAAAACCAGAAGACAGAAAACTTACATTTACTTAATAATCATTTGCATAATAATCACCACTTAGCATGATCTTAATGGTCTGTGTTTAATAGATGTCATAAAATAGCAAATATTTTCATACTGTTATATAAACTTCATTATACTTTAGTGAAAAAATTATTTACCAAATTCAGAAATGCAAAAGCAGCAGCAAATCTTAAAAAATTTACTGCACTTTCAGAATAAACACAGATTTGGCATTGCATATATACAATTCTTGCTAGAACATTTTCTTTAAACAAAGATAACGCAGGAGAATTTTTTTGGAGTGGGGCCACATAACATGACAAGATCACTTCAGTGACACAGGCTTTTTCTAACACAAAATCTACTCCTTGAAGGCTACTATAATGAATTACTTCATTGGCATATAACGTGAGATGCTGGTTGTGTTCTACCCAGAACCTTCTCAAAGCCTATTAAACTACTGTGTTTCCCACAGGACACATGTATTAAAAGGCAGTTAAATGGTAACTGTTGGCTTGTATTATATGTGCAACATATTTGATAGGTCTGTATCTTTCTCCTTGACGGGTCATTCCATACTCCAAACTGTATTTTTGTTAAGACTCTTATCATTACATAATATGATAAATATAATCTAGTAAGCAAACATTTTAAGAAGCCAAAAAAATTAATTGTACTCACAAGAAATACAACCATAAATCATCCAACAGATCATAAAAAGCAAGAAGAATAGGTAGCCCATAAAGTACCTATGGTTGCCTGCACCTAAGGAACAAAGAAATGATTTTCAGCTAAGAAAAAACAATTTATCATACATCTTCAATAGGTATAATATGAAATATGAGTTATATCTTGGACAATAATCACATACATTACTTGTCTTACAAAATGGTTTTCCAGGAAAAAAGCGTTCTAAAGAGTCTTAAAACATGAATGCTTATAAATATAATTTTGCTTGTAATACCAAATAAAAAAAAAAGATGTGACTGCAATGATATTTATTCCAAAGGCAAGGGAGTTCCAAGGAATCAAATAAATCACCATTCTAATCTTCAATCCTAAACTTTGTGAGTTTTAAAATAGCTCTTGTTATCTTTACTTTTATAAGCCTTACAACCCAACTTTTCAAAGGGTACTCGCCAACATTCACACAATCTGTAATCTTCTTGAGAAAGTAGCCTCCCCTTTTGTTCATTAGTGCAACAGCATGGATTACTTTTAATATCTCCTTTTAATTATTTCCTTTCTGTCACCTCATAAACTCTCCAGGCCAATTCTCAGATCACTTAGTTCATCTCCTCAGATTATACCACTCTTGAATATAAAGGTGTACACAGTTCTTATTTGTCATTCCTCTCTGCTTCTGTAACATAAAATCACTGAGGAGAAGAAAATGGGCAGAGTAGTAATCAATAGCAAAATTTAGCCTAAGATCCAGAAACCAGTCACTGAAAAATAACTTGTCCAAGAAAAAAGAGAAGCACATCAGTGGGAATTGAGAAGAAACAGACAGAAAAAATTAGGAGTTACAGAGAAGTTGGAAAGATGGTCCACAACACACAGCAAAGAAACAATGTGGACTCTGCCCAGCTCATGGGGAGGGGACCCAGGATTCCCGGAAGCAAAGTAAGCACCCAGGACTAGAAGATCCAGGAGAAACAGCAGCAAAGTCCACAGTCTTGGTGAACCCTAAAATAGCATGGTGCTCTGAGGGGATCCTTTCACACAGCTGGCAATAACCAGAGAGGAATTCAAGCATGGGTACCTGTCACATCCAGAGTGCTTGAACAGGTACCTCTTCAGGAAGCTGCTGTAAACAACTTCATTTCAGGGCTCCCAATGCTACCCTCCCACAACAGCTGGTGAGAGACAGCCACCACCAGACAGCCACGGGAGAGAGCAGACAGTGAACTAGAGAGATTATCCCCTGCGAAGTTTAAACTCAGCCTGGCAAGGAACAGGCCCTATTCCTGGAGGCTAAGCTTCAGCTGTACACAGAAACAGTTGGGTTTGAGAGTCTCTGCCTGCATGAAGTACTTGAAGCCTTTGTCCTGCTACCTACATCTAGGGAGATCTGAGGTCTGACTGAGCAAGGTCAGGGCTTAGCGTGGGCATTGCCAAAGCCTGGGGTAAACAGAGGCCTCTGGAACAGGGGTGCACCTCACAACCCCACAGGCTGTTAAGGGCAGGTAGAGAAAATTGAGACTTGTTGGACTCCAAACCTGAGGGTGCTAGAAGGAAACCATTCATTCAAAAAGAAAGGGGAAGGGCTGGGCATATAGCTCAGTGGTCTAAGTGCCTGCCTGCCAAGTGCAAGGTCCTCAGTTCGATCCTAGTACCACCAAAAAAAAAAAAAAAAAAAAAAGGCCAGGGATATAGCTCATGAGCAGCATAGGTGCCTGCCGATAGCAAGCACAAGGACCTGAGTTCGATTCCTGGTACCAAAAAAAAGGGGGGGAGGATACCTTTTTTCCTATTTTTAGACTCATTTCCTTTTTTCCTTTTTCTTACTCCTTTTATTCCCTTTTGTTGTATTTTTACTGTCCGTGTTATGACCGGAGATACCTCTTCTCCATTTTATCTTTCTCTTTTTTTGTTATTTTTATCTAAGTCTATACATAGTCCTCTTCTGCTCCATAATAGATCCTCTGCCTTACTTTTCTCCCCTCTTTCTCATCTCCCATTAATTTTCAAATTTTTCTTTTTACATTCTCCCATTCTCAACCCTTGATATGTTTAATAGTATCACCATGAAACTTTGTTAACTTTTTGATTGTTAACTCTATGTTACTACTGTTGAAATTTTTCCTATCATTACTGGAGGTATAGTCAGTGTATTTAGTAGATAGTCACTGTATGTCAGTATTTGATTTGTCTTGGGTTTATACTATAATTGTCCATTTCCCTTTCTAAGGTGAAGGATGATATATTATTAGTTTCTATGGTTTGTCAATATCCAGTTTGTCTTGAATGATATTACTGTTACTGATTTAGTTGCTATTGCAGAGTGGCAGAGTTGTTGCTATTAACAGGTTTTCTCTGTATACCAAAACCCAGATTACCTTTGTGACATTAACAACACTACAAGCCACTTCTGGAGAAATGAGTGCTGGGTCTATTACATTACATCCCTATTCCCTTTGCATATTAATAGAGATGATTGGACTGTGGGGCACAGTTAAAGGCTTATATACACCCACACCCTGAGTGCATCACTGAAAATCAGACTAAAGAAATCTCCAAACCAGCAACATAATCTTTCCACTATAAGCAACCACAAACCTAAGGACAAAACAAAACCAACCAAGCAACGAACAAAAAAATAGAAACATGAGAAAAGAGGCAACAAAATGCATCCCAAAACGCCCAACTCCCCCAAAGCCAATCATGAGGTATTGAGGGGGAGGAAAGCAAAAGATACACAGCCAAATTATTTAAAAGGATAACAGAGATAAAAAGATAGATCAGTGAGGTGCTCAGTAGGTGCGCAGAAAATATAATCAGATGATGGAGGTAATAAAATAATCAGGGAGCGTACAAAAGGCAGTAATGAAAAGGGAGCTGAGCTAAACAAAATGATACAAACACGAACGACCAATTTAGAAGTAAGTACAGTCCATGAAAAGGTTCCGAGTATGGGCAGCAGAAATCATCAATGTGACAGCAGAATTAGAAGGTAAGTGATGCTTTCTGAGGCTGGTTACTCAGAGACACCGTATAAACGAGAATACAGAAAGTGGACTCAAGAGCTGCCCACTGATTCAAAGAAGATAAATCTAAGATTAACTGAAGTATGTGAAAAATCAACACAGCACAAGGGCATAAAAAAAACGTGTTTGCAGAAATAACTGCAGAAAACTTTTCAAATTTGGGGAAGAATTAAATATATGTTAAATGAGGCACACAAAATTCCAAACAGACACAGTCAATACAGAACTTCTCCATGTCACATCATAGTCAAAACACCTGAAGCACAACCCAGGAACAGAATCTTTAAAGCTGTCAGAGAAAAGAAATGAACCACTTACAAAAGTAAAACCTACCAGAATTATAACAGTCCTCAACACAAACCCTAAAGCAGTAGAGCTCGGAGCCAAGTGTTTCAAGCCATAAAAGAAAACACTTTCCAAACCAGGATGACTTATCTTGCAAAACTATCTTTTGAAACAGAGAAAAAAGAGACACTTTCATGACAGAGAGCTCCTAAAGAAATTCATGACCACCAAACCAGCACCCTTAAAAATTCACCAGGATATCCTAGAACAGTGGTAGGAACCTGTTCAATTAGAGGTACATGTGACAAAGCTGGCTGTTTGTATCACTGCTCTAAAAGGTCACCATCACTGTCCTCAGAAGAGACAATGAACCCAATAAAGCCAAAATGTAGAATGAATACACTAGGCAGTGAGCAGTTAAGTAGGCTGCAATGGGAATCAACAACAGGAAAATAATGAGATGACAGAATAAGTTAATATTGTTCAGTAATAACCCTCAGTGTGAATGGTCTCAACTCCTTAATCAGACGACACAGAATGGCAGAATGGATCAGGAAATAAAACCCAACAAAGTGTAGTATGTTAAAAATACATTTAATCCAAAATAGAAATACATAGATTAAAAAAATCAAAGGATGGAAAGCAGTAATCCATGCAGTGGGAAATGGGAAAAAAATCAGGAGTAACTATCATAATTTAAGACAAAATGGGTTTCAAGCCAGAACTGATCAAGAGAAGCAAAGGTCATTACATATTGGTTAAGGGAACAATTCTACAGAAAGACATAAAAATTATAAACATACATGCACCAAACACTGGTGTACCCAATTTCATAAAACAAATACTACTGAGTCAGGCATGGTGGTATATACCTGAAATCCCAGCACTTGTGAGGGAGGCTGAAGCAGAAGAATTGCCAAGAGTTTAAAGCCAGCATAGGCTACACAGCCAGTTCAGTATTGGCCTGAATACACAAGACCCTACGTCAAAATAAATAAATGAATAAAGAACAACACAATGAAAAGCAAACACTGTTGAACATTTAAAAAAAACACACACAGTTATGAGTGAGGGCCTTAATATCCTACTGTCACAAATAAATGGACAAAAAAAAAAAATCAACGAAGAAACAGCATTGAGCACCTTCAAACAAATGTATTTCACAGATAACTACAAAGTGTCTCAGCCAGTAACAATGGAATACACATCCTCCTCAGCAGCACATGGGATTTTTCTGAAGTAAAGACCACATGTTAGTGCATAAAGCACACTTAAGTAAATGCAAAAGAATCAAAATTATCCCATGCATATTATCAGATCATAGTGCAATTGAACTAGAACTCAATGTTAAAAGAAACCACAGAAATTATGTAAACATATGAAATTAAATCATAACCTCTTAAATAATTAAAGGTTCACAGAAGAAATCAGGAAGTTCATTTCTAGCATGGAACAATACTGCCACTACAATATCCAGAACTCATGGGACATAAATGAAAGCAATCATGAGATGCAAGTTCATAGCTGTAAATAAAAGCATCAGAAAAACAGAGGAAGCCCACACAAATAACCTACTGATGCACCTCAAGGTCTTACACAAATAAGAACAATCCAAATCCAAAGTTAGTGCAAGGAAGCAAATTACGAAGATCTGAGTAGAAATTAATGAAGTTGACACTAAAAAAAAAAAAAAAAGAAAAAAATCAATAAATCAAAGAGTTTTTTTTTTGTTCTTTTTGAGATAGGGTCTTGCTATGCAGTTGAGACTGGCCTTGAGTAGCCCAGGCTGGCCTTAAACTCACAAAGATCCTCCTGCCTCAGCCTCTCAAAAGTGCTGGGATTACAGGCATGCACCACCCATGCCCGGTTCAAAGAACTAGTTCTCTGAAAGAATAAAAACAGAAAAAAGAGAGACAAAACCCAAATCAGTGCAATTAGAAATGAAAAAAAGCCGGGCATGGTGGCTCAAGCCTGTAATCCCAGCACTCAGGAGAGGCTGAGGCCAGCCTAGGCTACAAAGGGAGCTCAAGGCGAGCCTGAACTGCAGAGTGAGACCCTGTCTCCAAAAGACAAAAACAGAACAAACAAATAAAAAAGAAATGAAAAAAGGTGAAATAAAACCAGACTCTACCAAAATGAAGAAGACTATTAGTAACTACTTTGAAAATCTGTACTCAAACAAGAATTTAGAAGAAACACAAAGATGCGTATGAACTACCAAATCTGAACCAAAAAAAACAAAAAAACCCTGAATAATCCAAAATAAGATTGAAGAGGTAATAAAAAATCTATCAACCAAGAAAAGCCCACATCCTGATCCTGAATTCTACAATAACTTTACGGAAGATCTAGTGACAATACTCCTCAAACTTTTTAATCAAATCGAGAGAGGGATATTCCCAAAGTCATTCCTGGAAGCTACCATTATCCTGGGTCTAAAACCAAAAAAGACCCAATCGAAAAGAGAACTGTAGGCCAATCTGTTTAGTGAACAATGATGCAAAAGTCCCCCAAAGATACCACCAAACAGGAATCAGCAAATCATCAAAAAGATTACAGATCACAACTAAGTAGCATTCATTCCAGGAACAGATGGCTTGACATATGCAAATCAATAAATGCAGTATACCACATAAACAGGACAAAAATCACATGATCATTAGAAAAATCATTTGACAAATTCTAATGCAATATAAAACCCAACACACATTCACAATAAAAATCTTGAAGAGCTGGGCATGGTGGCGCATGCCTGTAATCCCAGCACTCAGGAGGCTGAGGCAGGCTGTTGTGAGTGCAAGACCAGCCTAGGCTACAAAGTGAACTTAAGGCCAGTCTGAACTATACAGCGAGACCCTATCTCAAAAAAAGACCAAAAAACTTGAAGAAATTAGACACAGAAGGACCTTAGTTAGCTTAATTCAATAAAATCCACTTACACCAAAACAGTCAACATATTAAATGGTGAGATTCTGAAAGCTTTCTCTCTAAAATGAGGACCAAGACAAGCATGTCTGCTATTACCACTACTGTTCAGCATATTCTCACATTAGCCAACAAAGTTACAGTGATAAAAATAGCATAGTATTGTCAAACAAAAACAAAAACGTGGATCAATGGAACAAAACAGTACAGAAACATGTCCAACTTCTCTTACATGAGAAACTCAAACTGTAAGTAAGAAACAACATAAAAGATAACGGGAGAAAAAAAGACGGAGGGACAGTAGCGAGAAAGAAAGACAAATGCTACAAGAAAGGGAGAGAAGGGAAATCAACTGAGACATGCTGTGTACATGTTCCTTACAATGAATGGGAACATTGTACTGCAAATACGTGCTCATAAAAAATTTTAAAACTATTATTGCTTTCTATAATTTAATTTTGAAAAATTATTTGCTTCCTTATTAGTTTTAATCTTACCAATGGAAAAAGTAGGAAAGATAAGGTACCAGAGAGAGTAGATAAACAGTGTCAATTCTCTCTAAACAATCATTTTCTAATTTTTTCCGTCTTTCTCAATTGAGTCGTTGTATTACCAACCACAAAGGTTGGGGGATGGGGATTGAGGGTATATGAATGAATTTCTACTATCTACTTTAATAATGCACACTTTCACTCATTATCTAAAGTAAGTCAATGAGCAATATTTTGAATTACTAATATAACTCACCTACACAGTTACCCACCCATGGGCAATGATGATCAAATTTTGCTATACAGCGGTTGCACACACCACAGTGTTTGGACCTCACTGGTTTCCGTATCTGTTAACAGGCATATTACAAGATTATGAAAAACACTGTACACAAGAAAGAATATACAAATATTCAATATACAAATATAAACACAAAACTATACTTTTTGAACAAGAGTACAATGTTTCCAATCAATAAAAACAAACAAGAATTACAGCTGTTCTGTTTTAATGAAATTTCAACTGTAGTAACAAGGACTAAAAGAGTAAGACTATCCAGAAAATAAATGCTTAAAAATGGGACAGAATCACGAATTAACAAAAGTAACAACTACAAATTAAAACTCAATTTGATGTTATGATGAATGATACTACATTTATTTTGTATCTCTCAAATTTGTCAATAGAAATGTATTACTCTCCAGGCTCCAAAATTAAGACTTATTTAACTAATTGTTATAATACTGGTTACCCTTTAATAAGTAATACTGTCACTGTGTAAAAGGAAGGCCAGCTTAGAACTGGAATAAAACAATCTTAATACAATTCAAACTAGCTGGGCTGGGGATATAGCTCAGTGGCACAGCACCTGACAAGCACAAGGTCCTGAGTTTGATTCCTGGTACCCTCCCCCCCCGAAAAGGATATCAAATACAATTCAAAATAATAAAGGTACCTTCCCAAATTAACAAACCCAGCCAAAAAAAAAAAGTAAGTATACACATCTATTTATTTTTAAATGCTCCCTGAAATGTCAAGTGAAGGTTTAGCATTTCCTCTGCTGGAGTTTATGACCATACCCAAGAAGGCAGAATATGCTGGTAGAGTTGATATCACTTTCTCTTGCAAAAAAATTAAAAACCCATTACTCAGCTCATGACTGGGAATAAAGAACTCATTGTTACGATATCTGTTTTAAGTGCCTTGAAATACTTTCTACCTTAATGCTAAGCTAACCAAGGAATATAACAATTCAATGGCGATCAAATGGCTGACAACTCTAATGCTGGAAGTGAGTAATAACCTCATGAGAAATAAAATTGTAATAGCCATCACTGTTTACAATGGTTTTTCAACAAAAACACTGCCAATACTGTTTGGGGGTAGCCAGGAAAAGGAACAGGTGAAGCGTGCAGTTCTTAATCTACTAAAATTCTCTGTGGGTCAAAGAAAAGAAGCTGTTCTTCATCACAGATATGGGACTCAATCTACTGAAGAGAAAGGAGGATATATCAAACAATAACTACACTCACTTCTAACCCTTAGCTACAATTCTCCTTGGGGCAACACTAGTCAAAAATCTGAATAGACTCACCAGTTATGGGGCAACCTTGTCTCAAAGTTTGTTCACTGCTATCTCCATTGAGTGCCTATGTAACTTGCCATATGGTAAGTACATCCACACCACATAGTTAATTTTGAGGAACACAGTATTTCACAGTATTACACAGGAGTGTATCAAAATATTTTTAATGTAAGAGTACCAGTCAAGAGTGACTGACTATACAAAAAAATTTAGTCAGTACCCTAAAGCAGCATATATTTTAAAATCATAACTGCTCAAAATTCATTAAGTGACACAACAAAGAATTTGTAGAGAGCTGGGTGTGGTGGCACACACCTTCAACCCCAGCTATTTAGGAGGAGGCTGAGGCAGAAGTACTGTAAGTTTATGGTTAGATTCAGCAATTCAGTGAGACTGTGTCTCAAAAATAAGAGAGGACACCAAAGGACTGGGAATGTAATTCAGTAAGAAAGCACAGGATTAGGCTCTACTAGGCCCTGGGCTTCAATCCTCAGTACTAGCCCCAGTCATAATGTAATCCTCAACTAAACCAACTATTTTATTATTAATCAAACAATACTGATTTACATACAACTCAAAGGTATAAAAGAACATCTCATCTCACATATAATTTGAGAATATTTCAAATGTAGAAATATTTCAAATATTCCAATTGAAAACATTTCCATGTAGAAATGATTTTAACCATGGGAGCAGTCTATATTTTTTACTTTATAAAAAGCAAACTAATCACAATACAAAAGCGTGATTCTATAGAAAACTGATGTCTACAAAAAAATCGACCCATGCCCCATCTCCACACTGTACTCGACCCTAGACAACCCCACTAAGTTCACACATGGCTGACCACACACTGCCTGGCCAATGGTTATCACTTCAAGAATCAATAAAACAATGTTGCAAGTTGTACCAATATTTCCACACAAACGATATTCAAACTGAACTCGCTGGAAGGCCATGTTGTCTGAAAAATTATCCAATGAATTTTGTGACTTTTTAAAAATTCAAGAAAAAATTTTTTTAAAATGTAGTTAAAAAAACTAAGCTGGCTGGACTTGGTGGTGTGAGCCTGTAATCCCAGCACTCAACAGGCTGAAGCAGGAGGATCATTGCAAGTCTGAGACAAACTTGGGCTCCAAAATGAGCTCAAGGCCACCCTGAACTGCACAGGAAAATCCTCTCTCAAAAAGAACCCCCACCACACAAAAAAATGAAAAACTAATAGGGCCTCACAGTAAGCATTTAATTTTAAATACTGTTTAATTTTAAGAGACAAAAAAGGAAGTAAGAATGACTATGAGTGAAAGCATTTCTGAATCCAAAGTGCAGTCCAGGTCCACTGCTGGGGAACAAGCACATTGAGGAAAAGATACCTTTGTTATCTCTTCTCTTAAATCATGGAATAAATGGTACTTTTTAGGGTGGGTGGGACAAAAATTCTGTCCAGTAAATGAAATTCTCCTCACCCCACAGTATACGCTATGTTACTGTCAAAAATAAGAGGAAGGGAGGGAAGAACAAAGCATATACTACCAAACAGGTACTGCAGAATATACTGAGGTCCAGACTTCCCGTTTCTGCAAGTTCAACTATTGTCTGTGAATTAAAAAAATATATATTTAAAACTGAATAGTGTTCACCAATGCCTGTCATCACTATGAATCATTATGGTGCTCATCTTTAACTTTCCAATGTTTTTAGCTGAAAGTAAGAAATGAAACCTTTTGCTCATTTACTTCTATTTGTTACAGTACAAATAGTAGCGAAGAACACCAGAGTAGCAATTTCTACGCAGTCTAAACCATCAGGATCTGTCACTGTCTTCATATAATGCACACAGGAATAACAACAAAACTTGTTTTAGCAACTAAATAAAACAGCTCTTAAAATTATCCAAAATGCCTCTAGTCCAATTCTCTACTTACACAACATCTCTTATTTATTCAGTTTCAAGTACCTGGGTTACAGTAAAAAGATGCCCTGAATCACTATACCAGCATCTTATACTGGAATGCTGTACCTGTACTACCCATTCACTGGCTTCTAGTTTAGAAAAGCACTTGGTAAACATTTGCTGAATGTATTTATTTGCTGGGAGTTTACAGAGATACTTAAAATACTGCCATGGGCTGTAGAAGCAATCATAGTAGTCTTGTAAAGAAACACACAATTATAAAATGTCATGGGAATGTAAAGGCAAGTGTTCAAGAGCAACAAGGATGAGCACCAAATAAAATACACATACTCTCAATTTAGTATGAAACTTTATATATAAAAAAGTTTCTTCCTTTGTATCTTGTTACAAATACTTGTCATATCTTGTTATAAATACTACTATTTTGGCAGCTAAACATGTAAACTATTTTGCTACCTTTTTCTTTTGTTCTTCTGTAGCTTTAATAATCCCTGGATCTGACTTCCAAGATTTCCCAAAATTGTAGAAAAGTGCAACACTATTGGCAAGGAATGGAAGGTGAATAAATAAAAAGTTGAGATGTGCTGACAGTTAAGGAATCTAAGGAAGCAACGATGAGTTACACATTTATAATCCATAAAACCACACATCACCTATCAAAACATCAAGTTTTTAATCAAAATATTTTCCCACTATATTCATAACTAAGTATGAAAAATAAAACTGTGACTTTTTAATAAACTTCAAACTATCTAGCCTCATACGACACTTTAAGTCAGTACGTAAGCTGAGCGTAGCAGTGCATGCCTGCAGGCCCCATATTCTCTGAGTGAGGCAGAAGGATCCAAATTTGAGTCCAACCTGAGCAATTCAACAACTTTTTTGTTTGAGACAGGGTCTCACTATGTAGCTCAGACTGGTCTTGAATGCACTATGTAGCCCACGCTGGCCTCCAACTCGCCACAATCCTCCTGCTTCGGCCTCCTGAGTATTGGGATCACAAGCATCACCACACCAGGCTAATTTAGCAACTTTAAGACATGCCTCAAAACAAAAACTAAAAAGGCTTGGGGATGTAGGTCACAAGGCCCTTGGTTTGAGCCCCAGTACCACGATACACATACATGTGCACACACACAGTCAATGCCTGAAAAACTCAGAACAGTGACAAACATCTTAAGTAATAAAAATGAAGATTTCTCATGTGTTATTGAACATATACTTTACATGTATTAAAAGCTTACAGGCTTCCAATATCTTCCACAGGCTTCCGGTATCTTACCCATATATTTAAAAACTACCTTCAACTACAGGTAAGCAATGAGATTTGAACACACCCAAGTGGACAATTTTAGAAAAGATATTTATACTCCTGCATAAAATACAATTAATCTGTTAATAATTTTTAAACAAAAATATAAGCTGTAGTAAGAATTTATAAATAAAGTATTTTACATACTATCAAAAATAAATCAATATTGTTAAGAGCAATACATTTCTGAGAAACAAAACACCTCAAATACCATTTTCAAGGCACTATGTGGATACAAATACAGAAGAATTTTGCAGAATTTTCAACACTATCATATACCCTTATCATGAAGCATATATAGGAAGAGAACAACTTTTTGAATGAAATTATGCTTGTTTGGTAACTAGCAGAACACTATATCACTTACGAGGTTTGACTGAAAATTTCAGTGAATACTTGTATTCTAAAGGTTATAGTAAAAATTATGCTGCCATTAGTCTCAAAATATTCCCCCCCGCTTTGAACATACTTATCCCATTGTTCTTGCTTCTTTCTCAAGTAATTCTGGAATTCCTCTATTGTGTCTTTAGTTGCTCGGTCGTAACTGCCGTGATTTCTGTGATGGTTTGTGTCTAGATGTCCCCCCAAAGCCTTGTGCAGCCACGGGGGCAGCTGGATCTAGTTTGTGACGGACCCACAATCCAGTGCTGGGATTACGGGTGCGAGTGCTGCTCCCCCCCCAGGGCGGGCAGCCTACACACAGTTAATGAACAGAGTCTTCTGGCCCACTCCTCCCTTGTGCTCTTGCTGCTTTTACTATCTGCCACTGCCATGAACAGCTGCCCTGTGCCACGTGCCACTCTGCCTTGGAGCCAGCCAAGTATAGACTGAAACCTCCTCAAACTGTGAGCTAAATAACCTTTCTTTCCTTAATTTTGGGTGTGTCCCAGTATCAAGGGAAAATTAAGTAAATAATGTCCTGAATCAATTCAAAATGTTCACCTTTTCATGGTCATTCTGACTGTGGAGAAGCAGCAGAAGTCACAAGGTACCAGGTCAAATGAGTAAGGTGAAGATGCACCATGAAATATTTTTTGTAAGACTGCCTTTCCACTGGATGGCACCTAGCAGCGGCATCCCCAGATTTGTGGCATCTTATAGACACTCACAAAGGACTTCCGGATCTGCTTCAGAAAATGGCAATAATGATGGGTAAGTTTGTTTCAAGCAAGGGGGAGTATTTTGGAGCAGGATTACTGGCAATCTACTTTTTCCTATTATGATTTTTAAAACTTTAAACATTCACTAGATTTTCTGATTATACCTTATAGAATAGAGAAATAAAAGAGAAGAAAAGGCTTATTTACTATCACCTGCTACATTCAAGTGCTTTCTCTCAGGGCCAGGGATAGAGCTCAGCAGGGCAAGCACCTGCCTGGGAAGCACGAGGTCTGAGTTCAACTCCCTGTATCTATCCCCACCCCAGGAAAGTAACTTCTCTTGTCCTTTCTTCTCCAGTTTCCCAAATTTTTCTACTCTTACTTCATAAAAATTACTGGAATGGCCAGCAGGGAGTAAATAAGAAGTCAAACTTAGCTATTCCCAAAACTACAAACCGCTTGAGAGAACAGCTGGGTAAATGTTATGTTCAAGGAATGTACAACACCGGCCTTATTCAAAGGCAGCACCTTTGATTACAACTAACGTGTAAACAAGCAGGATAAGCCCCTACGGCCTGGATTAAACTTGCAGAAGGCCCCTAGCTGCTGCTCTGTATATGACCACACATGTGAAAAGTTACTCAGGGACTAAATAACAGATGAACTTAAAAAATGTCTTTCACTTGCTCTTTAAAGGTAAGATTATCTTTGATAATTTGAACTAAGCTTTAGGATAAACATGCTAATTTTTAAATTTTTGATATCACCAGCAAAGTAAAACGAAAACTCACAAATTGGGAAAAAATTTTAGCTGACTGTCCCTTGGATAAAGGTCTTCTATCTAGAACATATAAAGAATTAAAAAACATCAGCTCCCCCCTCTCCAATTCAGAGACCCATTCTGAAAATGGGCATCTGAGATGAATACACACTTCTCAGATAAAGAAAAATGGTAAATACATGAAAAAATGTTCAACATCATTAGTCATTTGAGAAATGCCAATTAAAACAACACTGATATTCCATCTCACCCCAGTAAGAATGGCTATCATTAAGAATCAACCATTAACAAATGCTGGCGAGGCTGTGCAGAGAAAAGGAACCCTTCTCCACTGCTGGTGGGAGTGCAGATTGGTGAAACCACCATGGAAATCAGTGTGGAGACTCCTCACAAAACTATGACTAGAGGTTCCATTCAACTCATCTATTCCCCTCCTGAGTATTTTCCCAGAAGAACTGAAAACATCATATCACAGTGATACATGTGCACACGTTTATGGCAGTGCAATTTGTTAATAGCTAAATTGTGGAAACAACCCAAATGCCCATCCACTGAGGAATGGAAAAAAAAAGTTGTGGTATTTTTATATAATGCAATATTACTCAGCTATAAAGAAAGATAAACTCGAGGTTTTTATAAGTAATGGACACAATAAGAGACCATACTCCTAAGTGAAATAAATCAGACCTGCATGTGTAAACACCGTTATTGTCTCACTAGTGTAAGAACCTTAAAGAGTGAATAAACATTAGAGATACAATAGATATTGTGAAATGCAAGAAAACTGCTCAAAAGTAAAGAACAACTGGGATGAGGGAAAAGAGAAAAGAAGGGGGAAATTATGTATATATGTGTACACAGGATAGCTAACATAGTTATACTGTTTCCTATTGCTTTACAGAAACAGTTCATGTTTAAGTGTTTGATCAATCTTACATGTCTATATTTGTTTACCTGAGTAACCAATTTGAAGATATCAATATGTAATACAACAACCATTGTTAATTTCCTATCACCTTGTCTGAAATTCAGTACTGCTTGTATTGTTTTGTGTTATTTTGTAACTGTATATGTTTGTTACTGTTTTCATTCTTTTAGCTTTAAAATTAAGAATTTTTAAAAATTTTATAATTGAAATTAAAATTTTTAAAATTGTATGATTCTCTACAAATAGCATGGCTGTTTTTATTATTAATATGATTATTATAGAAAATCACAAAACTAAAAAACCATAAAGACAACAACAAAAGAATAATGCTACAACTAGAAAAATTTTTTGGAAAAAAAATAAATAAAAACTTTTTGGTTCTTGTATACTATATTTTTAAACCATGACTAGGATCATAGTGTATTTAGAATTAACATAAGAAATAACATTTATTACAAGGTGCCACTTAAGCCACACAGGAACCCACAACGAAGGCTGCCACTATCCCCACTTAACACGACCCAGGAGAGGCAAAGTGAGGTAAGAGGTAAAGAAACCATTAAAATCCTAACATTTATTACTTATGTTATTCTTCCTCTCCAAAGTGCTGATCAGAATTTCCTAAGTCAATAATATAGGAACAATACACTGGGATGAGTATTTTTAACGGTTATGCATATACTTACATTGTCACATTATTTCTGATAAAAAGATACCATTTATAACCCTGCTAGCAATATATGCTTACGTGATTAGTACTGTTGCAATATCACTAAGAAAAACACCCTGTCAGTTTTAGAAACAAAAGTGTTGTTATTCTTTTAATGTGTATCTATGCTTATTACAGGTAAAACAAGTCTATCACCAATGTTTTCATTTAAATGTTTATTGAATCATTTTTAGTGTATGTGCTACTAAAGCAAGCTCTACAAAATCGTTTTTTACATGTAACTCTCTGACCTGTTTAGTTGTTATTTTGATGGCTTGTAGCTCTAACATGATTACTTTTAAAGAAACGTATTTAACTAGATTTTCAAGCTAGGATAATGGTTTGAAATTCATGTACTATTTCTTTACCATAGTAACCCAACAAAATGACCCCAAAACACTAAATCAAAGAAACCAAGTACTCTCCAAAATACTATGAACTACTTCAGAAAAGGGACGAGCCTCACTGTACTGTAAAGTTCAAAACCGACGGCCAAGGAAGGCTGGCGACTGGTGAGGCTAGCCGCCTAGCACTGGAACTGAATCAGGCCTGCCTACACCTGCACAAGTACAATGTAAAACTATAGATGAGGGCAAAATTGTCTGAGAATTCTCATCAATCCCACCCTGACCCTCTACTAAGAGATCTGTACTGACCTAGCACCTGCCAAAATCATATGTTGAAGTCCTAAACCCCAATGTGACTGTATCTAGAGACAGGGTCTTTAGAAGGTAATTAAGGTCATAAAGGTGAAACTCTAATCCAACAGACCTGTGGCTTAATAAAAAGAGAGAGTGAAAGAACACAGCAAGAAGATAGTTTTCCGTAAGCTAGGAAAAGAACGCTCACCAGGACCTGATCTCAGCTGGACGTGTGGTGCATGACTATAATCCCAGAGCCCAAGAGGCTGAGGCAGGAGTACCAGTGTGAGTTCAAGGCCACCTTGGGTCACAAAGTGAGTTCAAGGCCAGCCTGAACTGCACAGTGAAACCCTGTCTCAAAAAAGACAAACCAGCAGGTGTGGTGGTGCACACCTGTAATCCCAGCACTCAGGAGGCTGAGGCAGGAGGATTGTTACAAGTTCAAGACCAGCCTGGGCTACAAAGTAAGCTCAAGACCACCCTACACTGCACAGTGAGACCCTGACTCAAAAAAGACCAAACAAACAAAAAAAAAACCCCAGACAAATAGAACCTGATCTCAGACTACTGGCCTCCCAAACTGTGGAATAGTAAATTTCTACTATTACAGCCACCTAGTCTGTGGTATACTATATGGGTGCCTGAGCTGACTAAGAAATATTTCTCATTTTTCATCCTAGGTAATTAGAGGAATAATCCAAAGATAGTCAGTAGAAACTATCAACAAATCTAGAAAACCTCTTCAGGAACAAAAGTCCTTAAATTTCCTGCATGACCTCCACTAATCATCAAAACATTATCAAACCATCTCAATTATGATTAATTTGTTATTAATAAGGTGACAGGACTAATAATCCCAACATCACTATGTCTCTAAGGCCAGGGTGAATCAAATCTCAGGAAGGACTTTCTAACAATGTCTTGGGTCAGTTAAACCCAGGCTCTAGAGCAAGAATTTACAACTGAGTTCTCTTTACTAAGGCAAAGGAAAAATGTGTAGAAATTTAGATAAATTCTAACAGTGTTCTATACTGGTACCAAATATGACAGAAAAAACTTCAAGAAAACAAAGTTTAAATTGGCCAGGTTAATCATGAGTAACATGAAAAGACACAGTATAACAACTATGTTAGCATATTTTTCAGAAAGCCAAGTAAAACGAAGATGCATAGTGTTCACAAAACAAAGAATCCACTCTGGGAGGAAATATAACCTAAGGACAAAACCAAATGAACTAAGGATGTTTCATAATTAAATTATAATATGAAGTCTATAAAACATGAACTAAACAATAATTAGAACCAGATAAAAAGAATGATTCTAGAAATAAGAAACAAGAGACCAAACAAAACCATTATGTAATAATGGAATGAAAAATTTATGAAGATGAATACATGGAGCATAAGGAGACTAAGTAAAACACTAACTAGAGATAAGCGTATGAACAAGATGAACAAGCTAATTTATCCCTGAAGTAGGAACTACAAAGAGAATTCAGAGATAATACAATTTTCAGAAAAAGGAAACATTCTTTTTTTTATTAAAGTACACATATAACTTCCACTTACTTATTATATACTGAAAAACATACCACATATTAAGAAAATCTGAGGGACAAAGATTAACACTTTTTTCTGTGTGTGTGGTACCGGAGATCAAACTCAGGATCCTGCGGTTGCCAGGCAGGCACTTATTCCACTGAGCTATATCCCCAGACCCAGATTACCACTCTCTAAAACATACTTGTTTTAATAATAAAAAATTATTTCCCAGGGGCTGAGGCTGTATCTCAACGGGGTAGAGCACTTGCCTCACATGTACATGGTCTTAGGCTTGATCTCCAGGACAACAAATGATCAATCAATAAAAGAATGTCTTAACTAAAATTATACTGTTTTTAATTTTAAAAACGTGGCGCTAAGTTATTAATAGAAAACCCCCTAAAAACCAGACATAATAATAAAAAAGCACAAATTTAGAGATAAGCTGGTTCCAAAATTTAGTATCAACTTTTTGGGTATTTGTTAATACCTAAATGCTACTTGTAAGAGACATCTATAAAATTTAAGATTATAGAAAAGTTAAAGGTAAATACTAATTAAAATAAAATTTTTTTTTTTTTTTTTTTTTTGGTCTTTTTGAGACAAGATCTCATTATACAGTTCAAGCTAGCCTTGAACTCACCTGGTAGCCCAGGCTGGCCTCGAACTCCCTGCCTCCGCTTCCTGAGTGGTGAGATTACAGGTGTGAACCACCACGCCCAGCAGGTTAATGCATTTTTAAAATAGGTCACTAGATACTGATTCAAGGTTCAACTCATTAATAAGAATTCTAAATCAATACCTGGAAAATTTTAACATAATTCTTTCAATAAGTGATACTGTACGTAGATAAAAATATACCAAAGATATAGTGTCTTCAGTAGTTCAATTAATAACCTTGATGTCATGTACATTATGCAACTGAAATAGTACATAAACTATTACTTTTTAACTTTAAACGTTTTGAAAAATCTGTGAAAAGTAAATTAATGGATTAAGAAGTGAACAAAAATGGAGGGTTAATACAACCTAAAGTTCTTTCTTTGAAAATAAAGAACAAGAAACAAAATAAGCAATGATAACCATTTCTAAAATTCTCTGTCCTCACTTGTAGCTCTTTTCCCTGTAGTATTTTTAAAACTGGAATCTCTGTAAATATAACTTAGTGCTTTTATTATACCCTAACAAGACAGTATCACTGCGTTAAAAAAGAGTTTGAATGGTTATTTAATCCCATATTGCACATAGCATAATAGACAAAACTACACCTCTGTTCAGGATGGATATTCAGGGTACTTTAATTTTTCCCCTATTATAAATAATCTTATGAGGAATGCCCTTCTAAATAAATCTTTAATCTTACACCCTATAGGTACTGTGTAACATCTCATGATTTCTTTAAAAAATAAAATAGAAGATAATTGGGAAAGGGAAGGAGATCAAGAGATGAAGTGAGGAGGGAGGGAGAGAAGGGGAAGGAGAAGAAGCTACATGTGTACACTGCACAACAATGAATGTAATCATTATGCACTGTAAATATGTACTAACAATGAGAAAGAAATTTTAGAAACTGAAGAGAAATCACGGAGTATTTTTAGAACTTTTCCTATGCTGCAAAACTGCTTTCCAGGAAGGCTTTATGAACTTAAATTATGTTCAGAGTACAACAGAAGGACATATAAAGATATGCTGAGTTAGCTGAAAAAGCTAGGTTCTACACCAAGTTTGTAAGTACCTGCGTACATGACTATGAGCAAGACACAGCTTCTTTGTACTTTCATCTATCAATTATAAACCTGCATTAAGATCTTTATGTATTTTAACTACAAGAATTCTTAAAAGCAAATAAAGTAATACGTCTGATATATACCAAAAAGTATAGAATAACTATAAGTTACCTACAAGGGCAGTAACCATTGAATGAACAGTAGTACAGAGTAAAGTGCTTATTTATTAAAATAACTTACGCCAATGTATAATCATCATAAAAACACTTAGGTAACTTTATTAAATTGGGTTTTATGAAAAGCCAAAATAAAGTCTATATAGTTGGTTCTCATATCTATTCTGCACAATTTATATGAAAGCCCAAAAATCAAAGTTCACAGCATATTCATGTCACTTGATAAGCCTGTACAAAACATACTGAGGGAACCATTTGCCTTCATGTCAGTTCCCACACTGTAAGCCAGTGTCCCTTCAGTGTTCTCTGCAGTGCCACCCTTCTGTGCCTTCTGCTGAAGGTGATGCTTAAAGGGTACCCAACAGGCCATGCCGTGCTCAAGTCCTGTCTAGCGTTCCTACGCACACAGAGGCTATGACATGCCTTTTAGACAAAGTGTACGTTACACAGGCTTTGTTCAGGCATTTGAATTACTGTGCTCTTGGCTAGAGTTCAATGGTAATAGAGCAATATTAAATGCTGTATTAAGGTTTTTGAAAACAAACAGGCTAACCAGTACATTAACTGACTGTCAAAACTGTGATGACCCACATCTCTCAAGAAATAACCTTGCAATTCCCTTATGAACAATGGATATTTTCTAATTCAGTGTTTGCAGTGATTATAAAACATTAACTACCTTGAATAATGCAAATAAACTGTAATTCTACTCTGCAAAACTAGTTACACATAGTCATGAGTCCTATGGGGAAAGTGATAGAAGCAAAAGAATCTGAGGTCATCAGAGACATAGTTCCTGACACCCATGGCCATTTCTCTTTGCACCTGAATCAGTACCTTAGAGCCTCAAGGCTCTTTCCTGTCCACTATCCTTTGTGCTTCCATTTTAATTTAAATCCATGCTTTTCTCCTACAACCTCCAACTTTTCCTGTATCTCCCTTAGGTTTCGCTCCCTAGCCTCAGAAATTAAGACTGGGTAAAAAAAAAAAAAAAAAAAAGTAGCTCCAAAATCATACAAGGCCTAGAGATAAGAGTTCCTTCTTTATAAAACAAGTATGTTAAAACCTTGTAAATAACTTGTTCTATACACTGCTCCACAAAGACAAGCAAACATTTCTAATACATTTTAATTTGATAAATGAGCAATGCATAATGTCTTGCAATAGAGTAGTATGAGATGCTAAATGTCACATGATTACAACTGAGCCTTGTGTCTTGGTTACTTTTCTCTCGTTCCTTAGACAAAATACCCAACACCCAAAATGAAGGAAGGAAAGATTTATTTAGCTTACAGTTTGTGGAGGTTTCAGTCCATACTTGGCTGGTTCTGAGGCAGAGTGGCACATAGCAAAGGGCAAACTGTTCAGGGCAGCAGAGCACAGCAAAAACAACCAGAGCAAAAGGGAGAAATGGCTGCAAGCAGCCTCCTTTTCACCCCTACATTGTAAACAGCCTACCCCCACCCAGGGGGCGTGTACCTCTCACATAACCTCCATGCCCTCCACTTCCACAGGCTCAGGATGTATACAAAGTAAGCACCCTGGCTTCCTGCTGAATCACTCAGCTAACCCTCTAGACTCCCCAAGTTGACACAATGTATCAACCATAACACCTTGGTTCTCTCTCTCACTGTAGGACTGTAGGCGATCATCTCCCAACAGCAACATTGTGGATATCTTGTCTGCAGAAGAGGAGAAAAAGAGGAAGTCCTCACTTCCAATAAGATTAACAACAATGCAGTATCACATTTCTATGAAATCCTCAAAAGGAGACAAAAGCCATGTGTCACTGGGTAGCTTCCTTGTTAAAGTTGCATGAAAAGGAGAAGATTCCATTGAGTCAATAGATAGTAGTGACTACTTAGGGACAATCAAAGCCAATCTACACAATAATTCTCCTCTCTCCTGTCTCCCTCACACCAGCCACAGTTTTCAAAGTGCAGGTTAATTTATTTTTCTTTACATATTTGATTTTCTCTATTACTTTGTACTATATTACACTATTACAATCATTAGGGTAGTGTTTACCCAATTCAAATACTTCTCTATGGGACAGAACTATTATCCCTGCTTTACATAGAAGTATAACATTTAGTATTCTCATATTGTAATTTTTACTTGAAAAATTAACAGGCAAAATTTACTCAACACGTTTTTAAAATGAAATACACTGAAATCTATTTTAAAAGCAGAATTATTTGAATTAAGTAATTTAAATAGTAATTTAAATAGTAATTTAAATAGTAATTTAAATCCCTTCAAAATCTACCTCTAGTTCTCAATCCCTCAGCTTTAGAAACCTGCATAGCTACTGTTATGCTACCTTCACATAAAAGAAACACGGTGACACACACCTGTAATCCCAAGGGAGGCTGAGGCAGAAGGATCACCCTGAGTTTGAGGCCAGCCTAGGCTACAAAGTGAGTTCAAGACCAGCCAAGAAGACATAGTAAGACCCTGTCTCTAAAAGGAAAAAAAGAAAAAAGAAAAGAAAAATAAACCCATACTGTATGGGTTTTTGAAACAATAATTTAAATTTTTTGTAAGAGGCTAGTAATAAGTATCATTTACATTTCTATAAAAGGACTTACTTTTTCACTGTAATATTTATTAATTTTAAAATATTTTTATCTCATTTGCAAAACCTCTAGTATTTTAGCACATATCTTTTTTTTCATGTCTTTGTTAAAGGGAGATACTTAGTTGGATGGGGATAAAGCTTTTAGGTATATTCCAACTATCAAACACCTCACTGATGAAACTCATCCAAAAATGGCAGCTATCAACTATTAAGTTTTTTAAGCACAATTCACATTGTTTTGTAAATCCATGAATTTAACTCCGACTTTTACCTGAAATACAGAATTGTTTTAGAAAAACCTTAACTTGAGAATACCAGAGGAAACTACCCCAGTCTAATGCAGTCAGCTGTACTAATAAGGCTTCGCGGAGTACAGTGCTAATACCTGTCTCCTCATGAAATTCAAAGTTTATTGTGCTGTGAATAGCATCACATTTTCTCTGTGAAGCTCAATAAATCACCTTTGCTAAGAAAAAAAGAAAAAGGAAAAGAAAATAGAAAACACTTAAATTAGGTAATATTCTCAGACATCAAGGTTTTATTATTTCATAATCTACTAGTTTCTGTTTCTTTCCACTTAACAGACCAGGAGTACAGCAACAGTTTAAAGTTATTTTGAGATGTGAATAAAAGCTTTTTTCCTTACATGTTAAATTTTAATGTCCAATTTAGGAAATACAAAGTTAGAAAATATATCTGAAATACCCAAGTCATCCCAGAGGTCAGTGCATTTCATGTTTAAAATCAGTGAGGTAATGAAAACAAGTAGATCTATTGTATTTATACTAAATGTTCCAGTAAGACATTCTATGGTTTAACAAATCCTTGAGAAATAACTTTTATATGAAAGTATAATACAAAGCCAGAATTAACTGGTGAAAACTGCCACATGGAAGAATTTAAATTCTAACATTAAGAAAATATTTAAGAAGTACAAAGTATTATACTTTCTGAAAATAATCATGACACAGTAAAAATATAAAATTATTACTACAACTCTGGGGCTCAGGTTCAAAAAATAAAATGAACATCCTTTTGTTTTTCAACTAAAACACAAGATCACTTATGCAAGATTATAAAGTAAAACTAGGTATTTACAAAAACTGGAAAAGTTACAAGTTACTAAAAATTGCATGCCATTTAAATAACATCTTAAATATTTATTATATTTTGAAAAAAGAATTAACAGGTATCTATGAAACATATCTATTAAAATAAATCTTAGTAACTATGTAAAAGTATCAAAATTGATACTGGCTTTACTTCTTTGACAGTGACATATGCATAGCATATACTGTACACAATTTCAAATGACACTGCTGTTAAAAAATATATTACACTGACAATTTTGCTAAAGTTAACAAAATTTTGACAATATATTCAATATATTTGTTAATAGTTTTGAGGAAAGATGAAGGATCTTAACTGCTACCTATACCACAGGAAAATAATTTATGATAGGTAATACTTAGAGAAAATAGCTTGATACTAAAGCATGAAACTCAGTTTGGCAGTACGATAATTAAGCTTAATTGTCAATTCGATTGGTTTGAGAACTGCCCAGTAGTGACGGCAACCCTTTTAGCTTTCAATGGTACAGCCTGCTGTGGCACACAGGCCACAGGTCTGCCACCACCAGCCTACTGGATCAGTGAAGTACACTTCTGGGTGTGTGTGTGGGGGGTGTGTGCAGGCATGACCTTGGGTGCTTTGTCTGGTCCCCTGCCCCTCCTTCCGGGTACTGTTCCCCTTCTCTGGTTGCCAGAAGCTAAGCAGCAGACTTCCACCTCAGTGCCCCTTTACGATGGTCCTGCCCTGGTATCAGCCAACCATGGACTGAGTCCTCTGAAGCTGTGAGCCAAACAACCCTTCCTCCTTTGAACTGCAGATGTCAGGTGTCTGTCACGAGTAAGAAAGCTGACTGACGTAGGCAGCAAGGACTAAAGCCTGCTAAGAGTGACACATGCTTGTTTCAATCACGCCTTTACCAGACACCTGCTAGTGTGGCCTTGGGTTCCTTAAGACTAAATTTTCTCATAAAATGGAAGTAACAATACTACTTTATAGGATGGGGGTTAAATGAACACTTAAGAAAATGCTTTTTAAAAGTATCTGTAACTCTTTACACACCTGCAATCCCAGCACTCAATGAGGCTGAGGCAGGAAGATTGAAAGTTTACGCCCATCCTGGACAACTGAGTGAAAAACTGTCTCAAAATAAAAAATAAAAAGGGTTGGGGATGTAATTTAATGTGAATACCTGAAGCTCAATCTCTAGTAGCAAGAAAAACAAAACCACCTCAGTAAATGGTACCTATTATTATATATAGTTGTTTACAATAGCTTTTAAAAGCAACCTATTAAATATAAAACATTTTAAAACATTTAGTTCACACTGTTTTAGAAATACTGCTTTACTGTAAAAACCATGAGTTCAGTCCTAATGTTAGATTAATATCTGTTTAAACAATGAAGTTAGTTTTAGCTATGGTCATTACAACCAAAGGATATCATTCCAGAACCAGAAGAACCACGTCACATACATCCAGAATTTGGTTGCCAAATATATCCCCAGGGGCAACGCACTATGCATCGAGTGATCAAAAAAGGACCTGTAAGACACACGTTCAGCAAGATATGAACTCTGTATTTCATCATAAAAATGAGTATTTATTTAAATAAAATGTGTATATATTCTGTACAGTAAGCACTGGTTCAACCAGAATCCAAAAATCTAAGATGCTTACCCCTACTGGGAATGTCTTCACAGTGATGATAAAAACAGTTAAGTTCATAGCTAAACTGAATCAGCAAGATTCTGAAGTTCCTTTTAATTTACAAATAATTAAAATTATATTCCATGTATTTTTCAATTTCACAATTTCAGGGTACTCTGATTGCTTTAAATCAATAATTTACTTTAGTATAAAGAGCAACTCCACCATCCAGAGTATTATTCAGCGATGGGTTATAATTTCAACAAAGGAGTGAATATAAAACAACGCTCACGCTTTTAGGTTTCATCATTAGTTCTTGTCTACAAACTTCAGTTACGACTGGGACACATCTTTCCAGACAGAATGAACTAGCTGATTCAGTAAAAGTGAAGGTTTATATTTATAAAATTTCAAGTTTATGAAGAAATAAATAATAACACATTTTTTAGACATAAACAGAATCAACCCCCATGTAGGTTAAGCAGGGAATCTTAGTAACTTCCTATATATCTCCTTTGGAGCTCCTAGAAATGCTAAAATGAGGTAAGTGAACCAGAGTCCGGCCCCTGCAGGAATATGAGCATATTACTGGCTTTTCCCATTCCTCTGTGAAATATTTTCACAACTCTTTTCTAAACTTCAGGTAAAAATAGGGTACTAAGAGTGGGAATTAAATGGGAAGTTCTGAATGATAATATATACCTTCTCAGGTTAGTGGAATGGGGCAAAACTAAGGCATGGGACCTATAGATAAGAAGAAAAAAAGAAAATGGCCAAACCTTTAAACAAAAAAGAGGAACGAATTTTTTAAACTGAGCCTATATCATAATTATTCCTACGCTTACCATGTTAATAAGATCAAACCTCTCTTTGCTTACTGTCCATGACCAAAGAAATTTCACGATGATGAAAAGGTGAGGTCACTATTATAATTACTCAGAAATAAATAGTATGTATATTACATACTACTTACATTTTGTAGTTCAGCAAATTTAGTTCATTTCTATTGAAATTTTATTTAGAAATATTTAAATTTCTAAAACTGCATATTAGCTTTCAAAATTACATACTAGATTTCAGTCATTAAACATCTTTAGAATTATTTTAATAATATTTTTTAAATCTAAAAGATTTTATATATTAACTTACCAAAATTATTTAAACAATAAAGATCAAACATTCTAAAGGCAGTGTTCTAAACAAAACACATAGCAGGGTACAACTTAACACACTTTCATGTACAATCAAAATACAGTTAGAAACAATACACTTACTTCGAAAGAAACTGTACTGTAGCCCAAACGCCACCATACATTAGCCCTTTAATGAGCCATGAATCAATATTTAGGTCTGCTATAAACCCAACCAGCCAAATAACTAGGAATGGAGTTCCCAGCATTACTTTCTGCCGAAATTCCTGTACAAAAACAAAATAATTAGAAAATTTTTGGATGTTTCAAATAATCTTAAGAAAGATCATCACTGTTTTTGTAAAAGCGTGTAACAGAAGGTGAAATTCATCATTCAGATACAAACTAAAACATGCAGGTACTATTCAAGATGCTAGTCTCTGGAGACAGACACTAAATAAATAATTTAAAAAGATTTTTTAGGATTGTGAAAAATGAGAATGGAAGTTTAAAAGCACATTTTAAACCATCAGATATGGAAGATCTGTGGTAGCTGTGATCTAACAAAGCTCACCATAGGACTGTGACTTTCCTCTATGAGTATCTGTCTAAAGGATACAATCATAGTACACATTTTCAGCACCTTTTTCATACCACAGCCTTCTAGGAAAATAAACATTTTTCATATAAGGGATCCCATTTTTTCCCAATTTCCCAATGGTAATTCATTTTCTGAGCAAAATGTATAATCTTAACTTAGATTGATAATTAAAGAGCAATTTCAGAGTTTAATTTTGTTGTAGTGTAATAATTATTCCAGTATTATTCTAGTACATGTGATCCTTTTATCAATATCCAGAGATTTATAACTTAAGAGGAAGAAGATATATATATTGTATGAAAAACTACTTACTAAAATTATCTTTAATTTGATTTTAGTTAAAACAATTGTTTTCCCTTAGCACTAACCACATTTTTTATTTTTAGAAATTATAAACATTGTTTATCCATAATAGAGTAAAACTGATCACTTTGGGCGTACAACTCTCTAAGTTTTGGTTAACATATAAACAGCATAACCTGCACTAAAGACAAGCTACAAACAGTTACTGTCCAGTCCTAAAATTCCTCCATGTCCTCTAAGCCCAGCCTAAGGTTAACTATGTGTCTAATTTCTACCTCTGTAAATTGTCTGCAAGAATGTCATGTAAATTTAATCATAATGAATGTAGCCTTTTAGGTCTGATTTTTTTCACTTGGAGAATGTAGATGACATTTATCCATGCTGTTATGTATCAACAGGGGACATAGCTCAGCAGCACAGCACCTGCCTGGCAAGCACAAGGTAGTGAGCTCGATGTCCACTACCTCAAAAAAAAAAAAAAAAAGAAAAAAAAAACCACCACAGTCTGTTCCTTTCTCAATGCTTACTAGTATTCTGTCATGAGCACATACCATGTTTATGTATTCCCCACCTAATAAATTAGAACTATTTCTGTTTATGGTGATTATGAATTTTAAAAGCATAAGCATTTTGAAATAGGTTTTTGTATGAACCTAAGTGTTGTTTCATTTAGATATTTTATATGTATGATTTCTAGGTGAAATCTGGTTAGTAATTTTTTTTCAAAGTCTCAATATATGTAAATAATATCATAAAAATGTATTGGTGACATGTTACTACACAGATATGAAATACCTGTGTTACACAGATTCTACCATTCAGTAACCTATTTTTATTAACTTTGTAATTCTGAAAGCATTATAGATTCACATACATTCTAATAAATAATACAGATAGATCATTGAGCAGTATTCCACACTATGGATACAACAGCTTGTTTGATCATTCATCCACTGAAGAACATCAAAGTTGTTATAGTTTCAGGCTATTTTAAATAAAGCTGCTATAAACATATGTAATTTTTTTGTGTAAATGCACATCTTCAAATTTCTGGAATAAATGTTTAGGAGTATAATTTCTGGGTTATGTAGTTTGCTGCTTTAAAAGCAAACTATCGGCCAGGAATACAGGTCAGCGGTGCAGCCCCTGCCTGGCAAGTGTGAGGTCCTGAGTTCGATTTCTGGTACCAAAAAAAAAACCTAAAAGAAAACTATCAACCTATTCTCCAGGGTACTGTATTATTTTATATTCCCATCAGCGTGCCTGAGCTATCTAGTCTCTGCATCCTCATCAACATTTGATGTTATCAAAATGTTTTAGTTAGCTGTATCATTATGGTATAGGTAATGTACATTTCCCTACTGGCTAATGCTGACTATCTCTTTATGTGCTGATCTGGCACCTGTACCCCTCCATTAGTGAAATGTGTCTTCAAATCTTGTGCTCATCTCCAATTGGATTCCATTTTTCACTGTTGAGTTTTGAGAATTCTCATATACTCTGGGTGCTAGCCTTTTGTTGTACATATGATTTACCAATATTATCTCCCAGTCTATAGCTTATCTTTCCATTCTTTTGATAGTCTTTAACAGAGCAAAAGTTTCAAGTTCCCTTTAAATCTGGTTTGTCGTTTTTTTCCTTCTATGGATTGCACTTTTCATGTCAATTCTAATAATTCTTTGCAAACACCAAGATCTTGATGGCTTTTTCCTACATTTATTCTAAAGGTAATAATTTTACATCTTACAATAAAAAAATTCTGAGTTAATTTTTATATAAGGTAGAATATTTGAGTTGATGTTTATTTTATTTAGTGAGCTAGTTCATTTTTCCCCAGGGAGGTTCAAATGTTCCTAAATTATTAAGTGAAAAGGCTATTATTTTCACTGAATTGCTTTTACATTTCTGTTGAAAGTGGGAATATCTTTGTGGCTCTGTTTCTGGGCTGCCCTCCATTGCACTGATCTGTAAGTTTATCTCTCCCGCAGTATCACAGCATACTGATCACTATAGCTATAGAACAGGTCAGAGTATACAAAAAACGGGCGATAATTCAGCTTTTCAAAATTTGTTTTAGCTCTTCCAGATCCAGTTATCTCAGAATTATTTTGGTTATATATATGTAAAATCTTGGACTGCATACTAACTGAAACATTTGCTTCCAGTTCATGAACAAATTATCTCCATTTTGTTAGATCATCTTTGCCTTCCTTCATCGGCATTTTTTGGTTTTAGTATGCATTACACTTCTAGTTGGATTTATATCCAAGTATTTTAATAAAATTTTTGAGACACTCTAGTTCTAAATGTATTCTTAATTTTGATGTCTATGTTTACTCCATGTACTGGAAGAAAACGGATTTTCGTATAATTTATTTTACAGTCAATCATGATAGACTATAAGTAGGGATACTTCGCCCCCATTCTGATCCATATGCCTTTTAACTTCCTTTTATTTTCTTTATTGCAATAACTAGGACTTCTAGTACTGAACTGAATGAAAGCAATAAGATGGGCAAGACAGATGGCCTTGCCTGGTTCTTGATCTTAGCAGCCAAACCACTCAGTTTTTCTTTATCAAGTATAATATTACTTTTAGATTTTATAAATGTTAGCAAAGTTGTAAACTTCTCAATTACTACTTACCTGAGTGCTTTTATCATGTATGTATATAAATTTCCAGGAAATGTTTTTCCCTGCATGATTGATATAATCTTAAGACTTTTTTTCTTTGTTAATATTGTAGACTGACTTACTGGCAAGGGGATTTTAAGATTCGTGGGTGAAAAACCACTTTGAAGATATCAATAGTAATACAACAATATTGTTAATTTCCTACCACTTTGTCTGTAGCTTTATATTGTTCTTATGCTATTTTTGTAAATGGATGTGTTTGTTAATATGTTTTCCTTCTTTTATTTTTAAAATAAATTTAAAAAAAAAAGATTTGTGGGGAATGGCGTGAAGGACTATCTGTATTTCCCACAGTTTGACTGTGACACGTTCAGTGAGGATTTTTAAGTTTGCTTGGCCCCCTAACCTGTGGGTTTGGATCTTGACGTATTTGGGGGCTTTTCATCCATTGTGTCCTCATGTGCTTTTCAGCTCCATCCCTTTCTCCTCCTCTTGCAACACTCTAATCACAGCAATCTTTGATCTTTTTCAGGTTCCTGAGGTTCTGCCTCTTTTTTTTTAATGTATTTCCTTTCATTGCTCAAAATGGGTAATTTTTACTCTTTTATCTTCCAGGTCCCTGCATCTTCCCTATGCTTTCTCTACTCCCCTGTTGAGCCTACCAACTGAATTTGTTGTTTTCATTACTATAATTTTCAACTTAAAGTTTTCATTAGGTTCTTCTTTATACTGTTTTTATATTCTAGTTCTTTCCTGAGACTCTGCTCTGAGTATGTTCATAATTACTTTTTGAAGTCTTTTTATCATGGCTACTGTAAGATCTTTCATCAAGTAACTCTGTCAACATAGTATTGCTATCTATTGATTATGTTTTCATTTGGCTTATCTTCTTGCACCTTGGTATGACAAGTTACTTTTAATTGAAACCTTGTCATTCGGGGTGCTGTAAGACTGTGGATCTTATTTCCACCTTCCTTCTCTTTTAGATGGATTATTCTGAAACAGTTTTATATAGGTATTACTGAGGCATTACTTCATTATTCCAGGTGGGAAATTCCAGGACCTATACTTAGCCTCCAGTGACAACGACAAGGGGGTTATTACTGTTGGGTAAGGAGAGCTCTACTGATATTTCCCAGGCTGGGAAGGTAGAAGCGCAGTCTCCCATAATACAGGGGTGTGGGGCCTAATTAAGTCAGTGGGGAAAGGAAGTCCCAACTCTACAAAGTCTTCTCTAACACACACAGGGCACCTCATTATAACCTGGTATTGTGGCTCATAAACTATGTCAACTTGAGAAGTTTAGAAGTTTAACTAAGTGACTCAGCAGGGGGCCAAGGTCCTCACTTTATAAACATCCTCAACCTGCCAAGAGGTGAACAGAGATGTTGTGAGAGCTACACTCACCTTGGGGGCATGGGGGCAGTAGTGAGCATACAATATAAAGGAGGAAACAGGCTTGCCCCCTCCTTTTGCTCTTGTTGCTTTTGCTGTATTCTGGCGCCCTGCACTGTTGCCACTGTGCCCACCACCATGCCACAGAGCCAGCTGATTATGGACTGAAACCTCCCGAAACTGTGAGCTAAATAAACCTTTCCTCCTTTAATTTTGGGTGTTGGGCATTTGTTCCAGCAATGAGAGAAACTAACCAAGGCACCTGGTTAAGGGCAAAAGCCTAGACTGACCAACAGGCCCCTGCTGCTCTGAGTCAGGGCAGAGCCATGTGTTTGGCTGTGGTAGAGCACTTATTTTCTACAAGTATCATGTGTTGTGAGGCTGCCTCTTTTGTGGTTCTCTGGCTAAATTGAGACTTTAGTTTGGGTCATTTTTGTCCACACTCACTTGAGATTCTGGGTTGCTGGCTTTCTCAGTTCCTAGAGTGGAGTAAATGGGCCAAAAAAAGTAAACCCACTTAGTGGGTCATGGATTTTAAAATATGAGAAAAACTAAAGATTTTTCTCCAACCATTTATGAAACAGTTCACACCTGTTTAACCATTATCTGTCTGTTTAAAATCTTCTATCCTTACAAATTCAAAAGCTTTTAAAATATTTCCTAAAATCTAAATTTCTTCCATGTCTGTCTATTAACGTCCAAAAATACTTCCTCTCCTTTGGCGATAACTTTTTAAACATAAAATACTAGGTAATCCTAGTTCTTATTTTTTTCTTGTTTAGTGTTAATTACAAAACATACTTCCATAGGCTAGCAAACAAAATCATGTGTATAATTTAGATTTTCCTAATGTGAGATAGAAAAATAAATGTAGACACCCTCACTTGCCCTCTGTGTGTGCGTGCGTGCATGTATTTACTTAACCCATAGCCTTTTAAAAAATTCAATGTATTTGAGGATACTAATAGAAAAAAAACAGGAAAAAACTCAACTTCTGAACTAATCACAATAACATGCAAACATGAGAAGTGCTTCACAAGGTTTCTATGAAGCTTTCTTTTTAAAAAAAAATTATAGCCAAACACATTAACCTTATGTTTCACTGTGCTATATATAAGTAACTATACATATTAATAAATCTAAAACTGAAGTCATTTTCATCTGAATATACTCATATAAAACTTCAGAATATTTACATTCAACAAAATAAAACCACAAAGATTATACAATTTTGTAGTTACATATTTTTGTTACCAGCCTAATTATTATTACACATTAGCCACTTTTCACTTTGTTAAGCAAAAGTGCTCTAAAGTTTAGAGGATAACATCAAAATAAATCATTTTCTATACTGTATCTAACAACTAACTGAAAATAATAATATAACATGAAAATATTACTCATTCTCAGCTATGGGGTCTGAACATAGGCAAGTTTAATTGTTCTGATATCTATGCTGCAATGGAGCAGAGAACTTTTTGGCACATTAAGGAAATGTGAATTCATATAAGTAAATGAGGCACTAATTTCAAGTGTGTTTCCCTTCATTCCCTCTTGATAACAGATCAATTTTAACTTTAAACAGTTAGTATCATTAGCACTAGAGCAGCCTGAGAAAGATATGTATTAGTTGGTACCCAAAATTATTCCCAGTCAGAAACTAGCTATTGGTAAGATACACTATCAACTAATTGAGTATATATTTTTACAAGTTAGTTAATTAAATTCTCCTTTGATGGAAAAACTGTTTTTAAATAGAGCCAGGCATGGTAGCACACACCTATAATCCCAGCACTCAGGAGGCCGAGACAGGAGGATTGCTGTGAGTTTGAGGCTACCCTCAGCTACAAAGTGAACTTGGGGCTGGGGATATAGCTCAGTGGAATAAGCGCTTGCCTAGCAAGCGCAGGGTCCTGAGTTCGATCCCCAGTACCACAAAAAAAAAAAAAAAAACAGTGTCAAAGCTACAAAGTGAACTCAAAACCAGCCCGAACAAGACCCTGCTGCCTAAAAACAATGTAGACCCACCCCTTTTGGGAAAATATTGTAAGTTTTGAAATCATAGGCAATTGAGTCAACAGTCACACAGTTTAAAATTCGAAGTATATGGAAAGGGGCTGGGGATATAGCTCAGTGGAATAAGCGCTTGCCTAGCAAGCGCAGGGTCCTGAGTTCGATCCCCAGTACCGCAAAAAAAAAAAAAAAAGAAAAAAAAACAAAGTATATGGAAAATCTAAAATGAATTTCCCATGGAGTAGTCAAGAATGTAAGTTTTCCCCCAGAAAAAGTTGTACAGTATCATAAAAGAATTGAAAACTCTAATTAGAGCTTCAGCTGCTGGTTTAAAAAAAGATACATATTAGGACTAAAGTGCTTCACAATTTGTTACTATTCAAATTATGAATATACACAAGAAAAAATTCCTTTATTTTTATATGTAATTTAATTTTATACGTAATTTAACAAAAGCCACTAATCATTCTTAATTATAATATAAACCAGATCATAAACTAAGTAAAAAAAGCCCTAAGAAACTTTGTTATTTACCTTCACCACATTCTGGATAAGTAAATACAGCTATGAATGCTGAAAGATTACACAATGAAAATTTTCAGTCATGGATTTACCTTATCGGCTTTTAGCTTTCTAAGGAAAGATGGATTGTCATATCCCTTTGCTTGCCTTGCCTCTTGCAAATGGTTGATCATCCACACATTTTTTCTCTGCTTTGCCAAATCAAGTGCTGATTCACCCTGATAATGTAATTAGAAGAAATTCCCATTAAAAATAAAAACAGAATTTTTCAATAATAACCTCGAAAGCACTTCCATAAAAATAAACTGACCACATTATTAATTCACTAACATTGCTGGTTTTCTTTTTTGTACCAGGAATCAAACTCAGGACCTTGTGCTTGCCAGACAGGAACTATGCCATTAGCTATGTCCCCACCCCACTAACATTGTTTTAACAATGCGTAAAGTCAACTTAAAGAATCTAAATCATTACATATTTGTTATAATTTCCCAAAGTACAGTTAGAAAGTACATTTTCTCACTTTATTTTATAGACTATTTTTGCTTACATTTGGACATATTAGAGAGCAAATCAAAAAGTAGGTATTTTAATACCTGCTGGATCAGTGGCTGTCACTAAATTTATCAGTAATTTTATATTCTTTAAAGATTTCATTAGTAATACTTACTATTACAAAACATCCTACTACATAAATTGCCAGGTATCTTTCAGTTTTACTTCAATGCTAGAAAGAGCCTTAAGAAGAGAACAGGGAAGAAAAAGAAAAGTCAAACCCCACTTCTGCTGCCCCTCTGCTGGCTGGCGTTCCTGACCTATGTATATTAAACTCATTAAATCATCCAGAAATTTGCAAAGATTAAGAAAAGTGAGTTTTTTTTAGTTGAAATTATAAACTTACAGCAAACCCTTTAATGTAAAGAAAAAGAATGCCTAGGAGCGTAAGTGTACAGGACTAAAATGTATGAAATGAAGAAGTAAGACATAAAAACTCCAGTCCTAGACTTATGTTCCTTTTTTCCTTTTACTAATTTAAACTTACATTTCTCCTTTTGCAAATTAGTCAGGCATCTACATTTTCATTCTGTTCAATGTCTCCCACTATGTACTTCTTTAATAGAAAAGTGAAATTACATACACTGTTTACCAAAATTTAAAGAATGCAGATTGGCAACTCAAATTGCTTTAGAAAAATAAACATGAAAATTTTTTCCTAAATTTGAAAAACAAGAAATAAAAAATAAGGAATCTTAAGAGTACCTTACTCATGAAGGATGATTACCTATCAAGAAGAGTATGTTTTATTTCTAAAATAAAACATATCACTACCACCAACTGTAACAACTATTACAAAACAACAACAAAAAGCCCACCGATCTTTTAATATAAAAATCAATGGTATTTATTAAGGAATGGGCTAACCTAGGTGAGTCTTTCACAATTAGGGATGTTTAGTTTAAGTATCTCCTTGCTTATTCCAGAATTCCATCACCTAAGTTGTCACAACCAGCTAATTAATCCAAACTATAAATATTACCTGAATAATAGCAATCCCTTGGGTAACAACTCCCAGAGAATATCCTGCAGTTGCCTCGGTCCAGCTGAGCATCCCTTCCACTAGAGGGCCATGTGACACCTAAGGATTGCCTAGACAAAAAGATTGAGTGTGCTTTAAAAAAATCTTTAAACTACTCCTCTAGTCATCTGACTAGTTTTGTATAGTTCTTTTATTCAGCTGGCAAGCAAGCAATTATTTTTAAAAATTACACTTAAACCAGGGTTCTGAATTAAATCTGTATTTTGTCACTCCATGTCTCAGCAAAAATAATAAATAATACAACACCAACATCAGCAAGAATCCACATGGAGCATTTATAAAAGAAACTCTTCAAGGGTTTTGGTCAGATAAACATTATGGCAGCCTTTTCTAAGTGAGACTGAATTTCATTGTCAAAGTTAAGGAAAATTCCTCAGAGACCCTCTAGGTCAGGTATTCAAGAGGTAATAAACAATTATTTTCTGAAAAATGTCTTACTTCCTTTGAAGAAATCATATGAGATCTTCCAATATACTAACAGAGCTCAATAATTTTGTATTCTATATAAACTAAGGTTTATGTCCTTCTATTTTAAAAAGAAAATATTATAAGGGGTGTTAGCCACCCTCAAGCTAATTGCTCCGCCGAACTCAGTTCATCTAAATTTAGCTATATCACCAAAAACATGCTAGGGGATACAATGTTTTAAAAATTCCAAACTGAAACGCTGCCCCCCAAAATGACTATTAAATATAGACCATAGTTTTGATTTTTATTCTTGATAGAGTGAATTACTTTTTCCTCCTATTATTGTTGCTTAACAAGAAAAGGTTTAAGTCTATTCCATGTAACTATTATCTAGGAACATGGATCTTAAATTCTCTTGGGTTATACCTAGTTAAAACTAATAATCCTCTCCTCAAAAGTGCTAATACATGTAACTTTTTTTTTTCCCTAACAGTTTCAGGGGTCCATGCACATACTCCAAAGTCCTCTGGTAAACTCCAGAGTGAGAATCAAAATAGCTCTTTTAAAGTTACCTATCATTTAGTATCAACTGTCTTCAAAATAAGTTTCCTTATTTCAATAGAAGATCCATTTCTTTATATATTAAGAGTTTAAATTCCTTTGGTTAATTTACAAAGGCAAATCTCAAAATAATGTTTCTAAGGAACCAGCTTAATCTTATAAGGAAAATAATTATCTTAGAAGAACTAGGATCAACCATTAGTTGAATAGTTTAGAACATAACGTATAATTTTTCATATTCTTTGAATATAACTCTTTATTGCTCTTAAAGTCAAATAAAAATTTCTAGGCTACCTGCTACTGTTTCAGATCATTTTTATCAGCAAGACTTTCCTAAGATTTAAGACAAGTATAAATAAATAAACTTCCAATTTCTGGACAAAGAATCTATGATTTTCTTAAAATGAATTTTTCTTTCAAAATCTGCAACAATCTGAATGTACTTAATTAACTTAACAGTACACACAGCTAAAAGGTAGCAGTTCAAACAAAATATTACCAAAAAAAAATCCAATTCTTATCACCTTCACCCTCAGCAAAGTATTGCTCCTTCAATCTTCAAAATCTCAACATATATCACAAGATACTCAGTTAATTAAAAGAAAGCTAAGTCATCAATGCTTTCTTTTATTTCTATTCTAAAATATCCTATCCAAATCCATGGACCTCCTGCCATTTCCACTCACCGGGCCCCAGGCTAAGCTAGTATCACACTACGCCTAATTTATTACAAGAGAGCAAGTGATCCCTGCCCTTTCCATTTTCTTAAATTCTCAATGCTGCTTTCTCAGCCAAGGTAATACTTCAAAGATTACAAAACAAACGTATATCCTACAACCATATTCCCTAAATCCTTCTAGCTGCTTCCCATGAGTTGAGAATACAATTAAATCTTCTGACAGCGGGGTAGCATATCAGAGCCCTGCCTCTCGCAAGCAACTCCATTTCCTTGCTGACTGTACTCTGGCCAAGTTGTAAGTTGTCCCTTTTTTGTACTTGACTATGACAACCTGCTTAGAACTTTATACTCACACGTTCCTCTATGTGGGAAGATTTCCCTCACATATCTTTACATAACTGGTTGTTTCTCACCACATATTTCTCAAGGTAAACATCATCTCCTGAGCAGCGATCTCAAGCCACTTTTAGATAGTGTGGCCCTATCAAGCCCTGTGACTCAACTGCCCTTTTCACAGCTTACTTATGCAGTATCTCCTCAACCTTCAAACTGAGAGAGGGAAGACCTATCTATCAAACATTTCACCGCCCACCTCTGACCAAATACGTGTTAAGTAAAAAAACAGTTTCTATGAGAAGATGATGACTACATTCAAGTTCACTGGGAATGCCAGATTCCAGGAGGAAAGGCAACTAATACTTCATCCATTTAATAACATAAGAAATGCATTGTAAAACAAAACTCTACCATTCAACAAAGAAGATAAAAAGACAACTTTTCCTTGAGAGTATAAATGCTGCCTGAGCAAATGAAATACCTTAGATTTTATTTTCTATAACTAATGTCACTCCAGAAGTTTCCAGAGAATTATATTAAAATAATTTTTGTCCTAGTCCACCTTGAATATGTGTCAAAAATTAAAATGAAAAATGTGTGAAAAATGGTTTTCCACAAACATGAATTTAAATCAACTCAAGGAAGCTACATTATTCCATTTCATCTGATCTCTGTACAGCTACTGTGCCTGAACATATAATACAATTTTTTAAAAATACAAAATCATTTAAATAACTTCAAATATATCTATTCCTACCATTACCATTCTGTTAAAATTCACTACATATTATTTCTTTTACTAAGACTAAAGGTTTATGCAATGGTTAATGGGGATCACTTTTCATTACTTACATGGAAAGATGTTAAAATTATAAACCATACCTCAAATATTTAAAGATTGTGATAGCATAAATATTTTATGGAGACAAATGATGTTTTAAAAATTCTAAAAGCATTGCTGGTTTCAAGTTACAAAACCATGTAGTTACCTTACTGTAGGAATTCTTTGGCATTATTGCAGTTTCAATATACTACATAGCTACTGGCAGAAGAAGGTATACAGAGTTTTACTATTTGCTACTCTGAAACTGGTTCAAAACACTAAATATCTTGAAATGTATTCCTGGCACCTCACCACTTTAGGAATGTGTGTCTAGCAGCAAAGAGAAGAAAAGCATCAGAAAGTAATTGGGATAAGAAAATGAGCAAATCTCACTCAACTTTTCCTATGGGGCTACTAACCAGGTTCAGTCAAATGTAACCATCTTTCTGACCTGTGTTTTACCAATTCTAGTGTACAAACTTTTCAGAGCAGCCTACTTAAAAATTTTTGGAAAAGCCAAAATTTCTCCATTAATTCCTAAGTAGCAGAAACACAGCTTAGCAGTCATTAAATATAGCCCGGGTAGAAGTCAAGATTATGCCAATCTTCACTCATGCAGCCAGGAAATGAATACAGAATGACCATCATTTATGTGTCAGGCACTATGGTATGACAAGCTATGGTGGCTTTCCTCTTTCCTGTGTTTGGAGGCAGTTACTGGATCACTTGAGTAGATACAAGATGACTTGGAAGTTTAAAAAATAAAGAAAATACATACCTGATTTTATCAATTTCCTAATTTCAAATATTAGGTACTTCCTTTTAACTAAGTATTTATTTGTAATTAGAATCATTTCTAAAACTTAGTTATAACCTTAAATAAATTATAGTTTAAAACTAATGTAAGCTATTTTACTTTAGCAGCTTTAACTTCTTAAAATAACCAAATCAAGGAAGAATTACTCATTGGAACATAAACAGATGCCCCGATCCAGCAAGAGATACCTACTTTTTGATTGGCCATTTCAGGTTAGCATGTGGCTTGAACTCTCTTCATATTTAATTAGCTCATATCCTTTAGACATTTCTAAAACATGACTCGGAAAATGCCATGAATTATAGCTAAAATTAAAAAACGTTTGTCAATGGGCACAGTCGTTTCTGACAATAATGCTTAATGCCACTTCACAGAAAGAGTCCTGGTGCTAAAAGACTCTTGTCCAAAGCTGTAAAACTAGGAAGGGTAACCAAAATTTACAACTACCAGTAGATTCTTCTTACATGTATTCATAAAATGCCTACAAATATCTAAATATTCAAGAGAGTAATTGTACTTGGCTGTTAATTTTATACTTTTCCTGGGTTAGTTCACTATTTGGGTGTGTAGGATCTCCTATAAATAGTATTAAGGTACTTATCAAATTTCAGAGTTTGACCTTAAAAAAAGCAGTAAATGACCAAGCCAAGAATTACTAAAACTTATGACAAGGGGTTTAGCTACACAGTCTGTAATGATCTTAAACCAAAACACTACTTCCTTTCATCTGTAAAAATAGTTATATAATCTAATCTCCAAAATCAGTATGCATTCATTAAAGCAAAGGATACCAATATTTAAAAATTATTTCAATATTGCATTATGAAAATAAATGATCCAAGATTTGAAAACTAATTATTACCCGGAACTAAGGGGTTGAGCTACATAAGTTTCTTTCAACTTTCACAGTCTATGAGAAAACTGTTTTATTGAAGAATTCATGTATTAAAAGTCACACTTCACATAGCGTCATCAAAATTGTTTGCTTTTACCTTGATGTTCTGGGCATCAACATTAGCTCCAGCTTCCAAAAGAAGACCAATGACTGTGGTATTCCCTGCTAGAACTGCCCAGTGCAGAGCAGTGTTTTTGTGATACTTGTCACCAAGGTTCACTGAAACATTGAATGTTAAAAGCAATCTAGTTGGATCCACACTGAAAAGGAAAAAAAAAAAAACAAAACAACAACAACAACCCTAATTTCAATTATCGAAATCATTACAAATACTAAACTGACTGTGGTTACATTTGCATTCCATTTCGGAACACTTCTAACCTACTCAATAACTTTAAAATCATAAGACAATACTTTAATATTAAAGTTTTAAGTATATGCAACTCATTTAAGTAATACAGTTTCAAGTGACAGAATACTTGGTCCTGACATTTTCTATTTTTGACATAGGAACTGATGTTATTAACACCTAAATACTTAAAGAATGTAAATATTTTAATTTTAATCTGGACTGTTCCACAAATAATTTAAGACAACATATAAATTAATATATTAAACTTGCCAGTATGTAAATCACATGAAAAATTGATTACTTTTTAAGAGAAGGTAACTTCTTCCATCTTTAGGAACTGTTAAAAGGAGGAATAGATTATGGGAGCTACAGTTGGCAGTAAACACGAGACACCGGAACATTCAGAGGTAATTTCTTTTATACTATTCATTATAACAAGTAGTAAGTATAACAGTTACTGCTTTTTCTCATCACTTCTTTCATATTATTATCTCAGTAAGTATTTTATAATGGTTACATACCTATGTGTTCTATAAGCTGCCCACATTAAAGGTGTCATTCCATTCTGATCCATCATATCTACATCCTGATAAAGTCAGACAGTAAAATTTTATAAGTTCCTAACCAAAATTACTTGGAAAAATCTACTTTACACATTATAGGAGAGGCCAATGTAGTAATAATCAAGGATAGTTTATGGAATTTTTGCTTTAACTTTCAGTATAGCCAATTAATTAACATGTTATACTTTTATAGTTCTCCCTTTTAAATGTTTTACATTTAAAAATCTTGATATATTCTGATCTTTCAGCTACAAAGGACAGGTTAAATCACCGAAAAACTTGTTTATACTAATGTATGATAAGAAGAACTAACAAAACCCCATTTATCCATAGGCATCCCAAAGCAAAGGTAAAAACCCAACTTTTTAATAAATTCAAGTTTAGTATTTTATTGTTATGATGTACATTTTTAGGATTAAAGAGTTCTGCCAATTTCTGAAAACAAAGCAATGTGGAACAGCAACTCCATGCCTGTCCACTAGGCCCAGCTGTTTTTAGCTCATCCTTTGCTCCTTATCTTTAAGAAAGGTGAATTGCTACTTGATTTTCAGCCTCAGGTATTATCTTCTGCAACTCTTTAGTATGAAAAATGAATCTCTCTCTCTCCTTTCCCTGTCCCATCACAAATAAGCACCTTTCCTATTCTTTCCTCGTGAGACATTTATTATAATGTGGGTTACACAAGCACTTGACATTTTTATTATTATAAATATGCATAAATGTTTTTCCTGAACAATTTAGTAAGCTATAATTTTCTTCTACTCAATTTTTTTCCCCAGAACTTTATACTGTTTTCATTTATACCAAATTAAAATTAAAGCTATCACCTACTAAATCAAAATCATTCCTAGTTCTCTAAATTTCCTTTCAATTGTTATCAGAGATTCTATCAGTTTCACTGCCCTGAAATTACAATTCCTAATCCACTCCAATGTGGTCTGATTATCCTCTCCACCTGGAGCTTCTTTCTTATTAATTAGAACAGAAATTTTTCAAGTACCAAAACTATATTAAATCTATCTTTGTATTCCCAGTGCCTCGCAAAGTAAATGATCAAAACTGTGTTAAAAGACCTACTTACATACCTACTATTCTACGCTTGGGGAAGGCACAAGCTTTAGAATAAGACAGATATGGTTATCAATTCCTAGTTCTACTAAGAATCACTAAGATAGTGATTTAACCACTAAGATAGTGGACAAAATTAATTTTCTGAGCCTATGTGTATTAGTCAGAAACTGAGGAAACAAATACTTTCATACGACTCTCATAAAGATTAAACAAAATAACATATGCGAGATAGCCAGTCCGTAGTCTGGAAAAGACCAGACTCCTAATAAATACTAAGTGTCTTCCGTTTCCCTTTCCCACCTCCCATTTCGTGGTTGTATTACCCAAGAAGCTCTCATTCAAGTTGTGTTGCAAACCTATCATCAGTGGAAGACTAGAGTTATCTATGCAGTAGTTCTCTGTGAACCATTATTACTGGTGGATTATCCAATGAATTGAAAAAAATAAAGCGTGCCAAAACCATTATAATATACAACTAGAGTATATCCTTGAATGGCACGACTTAGTTTTTCATCATGAATACTTTACTGAAGGTGATGTTTTATGCATTATAAACTCATTTCTGCATTTTTATAGTGTTTCCAGAAATATCTTCGGTGATCTCACCCAACAGTTCTAAATACAGCTTACGTACAGGTTATTTTTCAAAATTATCAGTGATTTAAGCTATTTTCAAAGAAATGACACAAACTTCTTTGATTAAGTATGAGAGGTGTAATAGAGAGTGATACTTTATGTATTACTTCCCTAATATCTAATCCAAATAAACTTTGTAAATTCTTTTTTTTTTTTTGGCACTGGACAGCAAACCAAAGGCCTTGCACGTGCCAGGTAGGCACTCTATTACTGAGCTGTCCTCAGCCCCAAAACGTGTAAATTCTTAATTTTTAATTTCTTACTGTTGGGTACAAGTCTTTTTATATCCTTTTTAAAAAGTTGTAACAAAATATGTAAAATTTGGTACACATCTCTAGAGTACTAAATGGAAAATAAAATTCATTCAACCTTTTCTCTCTTTGGGTTGTAATTTAAAACCTGATACTTCGTTTCCAAATGGATGTACATGTATTCCCTAGTAGGAAGAATTAACAAACCAAGACCAAAAGCTCATGAGAATTCCACATCACAAAGCACCGTAAATTACCATCTTCCCCTTTCTCTCTTAAAAACCATTCAAAAGAATTATAAGTGAGCACTAAATATATTTAATAAAGAAGTAAAATAAAACTGTGAAGAATAGAATTACAAAATTAAATTGAAATGTTTAATACCTCAACTAGGTAAAATTGGTGCAACTAACTGTAATAATGTAAAACACAACAAAAAAATGGAGGGAAACCTGGAAGAAGACTGTAAAGATGTACGCCACAAGCCTTACTCATAAGAGCTACTAGTCAAAGCGTATTATTTAAAGCTGAAAAATTAAGAAGTACAAATGCTGTTACATTTTTCACAACAAGATTAACTAAGAAAAATGATTACTAAAGTGAAAAAATTGGAAAGGGAAAACAAAATAAAAATATACTAATTTCATTATTACTTATAATTGAGAATTAAGCAGAACTAATAAAATTGGAGCAACCGCCTGACTGAACAGAGAAAAGAGCTGCCATCAGACGAAGGGCTACATTAGCAGGAGGGCACGGACCACAAGCAAGTCAAAGCTGCTAAAGGTGCAGCGTCAGAAGTGGCGAAGGGTGGGCAGCGGGGCAGCAGGCTTTCCTTTTCCTAAGACTATATCATAAGCATGTGTCATTTTCATACGCAGGAAAAAAAACTATTCACCAGACTCATTATTTTATATGAAAACAATTATGATAGGTATAAATCCTACTCTTTAAAAATTTTATAGTCTACAATGCTGGACTTAAGATTAATAAAATCATCCAAATTTCAAAATCAGTAACAACAAAAAAACCCATGAAGACTCAAAAAAATTTATACCATTTTTCTTCCACACCTAACAACAAATAAAAAAGGTGTACCATTAACTCTTCAAACCCTGCTCTAGGAGAAACTATGGGAGACTAAGGATAACCCCTTGTTGGTCTTCAAAGACAGTCCCATAAGATTCACCTCCTGGCATTCTCAACCTTGTACCGGCTCTCTCCACACTAAACACAGGTTGGACCTACTCTGTACTTTAACTGACATCAAGAATCAGAAATGTTACTGTGCCCATTTAAGACCTAAGACTTAAAGAAGAACAGCTTCTACCCTTGTTCTTTTAGGAGCTCTGAGGCACCATTTAAAAAACCTAGTTCTCTCCTGGGAAGACGACATGAAGTGATACTGGGAAGTTCTGACACTGCAGGAAGACAGAGGCACAGCTGCCACAGCACCCTCGCTAAAAATAGTCTTCTCATTTCTACCAAGGCACAAGATAATGTGTAAAGCTAGTCAACCAACCCTCCAGTCCAGTCAAGGGCCTAAATAACTACAAGCCCCAGCCACTACTGCAAGAAAAAGAACCACCTAGCCAAACCCATGCAACTCACAGAACTGCAAGATACAACAGATGATCGGTACTGTTCTTAACCAGGCGGTGTGGGGGACAGTTTGCTAACACAGTAATAAACTCCCATTCCAGCCGTGAGTCTAATAATTCTATGCCTCCTTTCCTAAGGTTTAGCATACAACACAACTGCTATTGCTTAATACTGCCAAAAATAAACATTTTAAGAACTCATTAAAGGAAATAATTTTCAAATTGAGTTGGTATAAAAATGTAAATTCAAATAACAATAAATATGTTGAAAGCAATAAATTAAACTCATTTATCTTACTCTTATGAGAAACTTATATAAAATTAATCTGTAAATATAACCAGAAAAAAACACATGCAAGAAAAACTGGGTGACATTACTTTTAACGAAGTATATTTATTACAAGAACACAGTGAAATACATACACTGTAATGTTAAATCACTCTAATGTTTAACGTGATTATGGTCACTGCCACACATTCAAGAAAAATCAGAAGTATTTCAATCATCAGGAGTTCTCTGACAATAAGTAGAATTACTTTATAGAGCAGAAAATGGGAAACTGATCTTGAAGAAATTAAGCCTCTAAAGATGTTTTAAAATAGAACATAACCAATAAATAACTTCAAAAACATTAAGATGACATCAGATAATATAGTCAAAAACCAGAGAAAACGTAGATAATAGAATTTTCTCCTTTACTTTCCAGGATTTATTTCCAGTATGGGTTTGTTTTGGAGAGGAGTTTTTTTATTTTTTTATTTTTAGACAGGGTCTCACTATGTAGTCCAGGCTGGCCTTGAACTCGCTATGTAGCCAAGGGTATCCTCAAACTTATGATCCTCCTGCTTCAGCCTCCCAACTGCTGGGTTTATAGGCATGTGCCACCACGTCCTCCAAGATTTATATGTCACTCTCAGAAATTGTTTTTAAAAAAAGGATTCATGATTCTTATTTTTATGTTGCTCTTGATATCAGATCAACTCTGTACTGGTTTATTCTCTTTACCCATCAGAAAGTATTCCTTAAATATCACCAGGTCATTACATATAACACTAAAAATATCAGGCATTTAAACCATAATTAAAATCTACCCCACTGTGGTATTTTACCTGTCCTTTTGCTATGAGATAAGCAACAATTGAGGTATGTCCAAATTGAGCAGCCAGATGAATACAGCTACATCCTTCTCCATCAATTAATGAAGGGTCGGCACCATATTTCATTAGCTGTACAACCATGGATAGGTGGCCTTGTCTAAAACATGAAAGAATACTTAATGAAGTTATTTCGAACAAGATGTTCTGGAGTTTTTGAGGGATTTTTTTGTCTTTTTGAGATAGGGTCTTGCTATGTAGTTCAGGCTGGCTTTAAACTCATTAAGGTAGCTTAGTCTGGCCTTAAACTCATGGAGATCTTTCTGCCTCAGTCTCCCAAGTACTGGGATTACAGATTTGCACCACTACACCCAGCTCTGGAGTGTTTTTAAACAAGGTAATAGTGGACAGACAACACATATATTTTACAAAGTGATTTTTAAACAGATGTGTAGGGCTGGGGATGGAGCTCAGTGGCACAAGAGCCTGCCTAGCAAGTGCAAGATCCTGAGTTTGATTCCCAGTACCAAAAAAAAAAAAAAAAAACAGATGTGTACCAAGAGACATTTAAAATTCTATGGTTCCTAAAAGTCCTATTGGAATAACAGTCTGATAATTTACGTAGGTTTTCATAGCTTTTAAAAAATATAGTAAGAAATTATTATATTCTAATCTTTCTATTCAATGTGATCTCAATCCCAAGAACCGAACTGGTTCTTTTTTTTTTTTTTTTTTTTTTTTTTTTTTTTTGGCGGTACTGGGGATTGAACTCAGGACCTTCTGCTTGCCAGGCAGGCGCTTATGCCACTGAGCTATATCCCCAGCCCTGGTTCTTTAATTTTGTGGGGTTTCTTTTATTTTCTTTTTGTCTTTTTGAGACAGGGTCTCAATGCAGTTCAGGCTTGCGTTGAGCTCACTTTGTAGCCCAGGCTGGTCTTGAACTCACAACAATCCTTCTGCCTCAGCTTCCCAAGTGCTGGGATTACAGCTACGTGCCACCACACCCAACTAGTTCTTTAATTGTAAATGTACACAGGTTGCAAAAGTATATTTACAAATCCAAAATTTAATCCAATCTTATAAATGGATTAATATTGGCACAGCTAATTCTCTAAGGACATTCTGTATAATAGGCTTTACCTTCCAATGCAGGTAACACCAAAAAAACAATGAATTAGCACATTAATGACATTAACTATTGGCGTAACAAATTATCCCATTCATTTTAGTGTAATTTTTTAAATGACAATTTTATATTAGTATAGTAAGCACAGAAAAAAAAAATCCAGAAGCAAATGTGAACCTTGTGGCCCAGTGCAAAGGTGTTGAATTCAGGTCTCCTCCAAGTTGATCCACAATAGCACCTTTTGAAATATAGTATCTGTAAGAGAAAATTTGTAATACTTCAGACATCTTTCACTTCAACTTCAAGAAATTATACAAAAAAAGTCCACTTTAGGCTTTATGCTACTTTGAGCTCATGAAGATAAGCCATCTTTTAATAGTTTAAAAATATTTAGAATTTTGTATCAAAAGCAACACCTTTCTTCTTAAAAGTAAAAGAAAAATAATTTTTAAGTTATATAAAAATTGAAATGTCAATTCATTAAATAAAAGAAGGCGGTCAGAGAATCTCAAAGACTTGAGTAGCAGCATACAGAAACAGAATCAGAACATTTATAGACTAAGCAAGACATGCTCTGTTCTTTCAAACTTTAGTTTCCATGCAAGATTGCTTTAGAGTACACAATAAACAAAAATAATTTTATAAAGTATACATCATAATATAAAGGTCCTTTATTATGTCTTGTTATACCTTTCAAGCAGTTTTTTAAAGAAAAGAACACCATATACATGTTTAGAAGTCATAAATTTCAGAAATAGTTTTTAGGATAGTTTCAGTAATTGCGTAATAGAACCAAGTGGCAGCTCCCTAGCAGCACAGCAACGCGCACCTGACCAAGTCTACCCTGTTGTTGATGGCAGCCCAGTGGAGCAGGGTGACGTTCTCCTTGTCAGGCTGCCGAACATCATGACCTGCCTCCACCAGCTCTCGACAGCGCTCATATATTCCGTACCTGGACAAGAAAGAAAACACGGCGCTGTTATTACTACTTACCAAATTCAAAGGTGAGAACAATTACAGAAGGAAACAACGTTCCATTTCATACTCTGAAACTGAAGTATATTCATCGTCATAAAATCACTTTTAAAATGTCAATGTTTCAACAGCTTGCACTAATCCATTTTGCAATATTAAAGTATCTCACTTTTAAGAATGTAAAATCTTATAAATAGAAAAGGAAACCAGAAATAAAACTTCAATCATTGCTCATTTTCTTTACAGCACCACTTACTTATCCCACAATTAAAGCAGACTGAGGTACACTTTAAAATACACAAAATTAAGCTAAAGACATTAAATACATGCAAGTATGAGTAAAGAGTACAGGGGATGGAGCCCTGGGACCCAGTTTAATCCAGTGAGATATAAGACAGAGTCTACTGGAAGAGCTGTACGGAAAGGTATTCCCACCACATAGGAGAGAGAGGCACATGCAGAGAACCTAACCTTCACTGCTATCTCTTATCACTGTGCCGATTTTTAAAAATTTCTTAATTGTGGAAATTTTCAAACATAAACAAAGTAAGAGGAATAGTACAATAAACTACCAAGAATCTATCATCAAGCCATAGCCACCGTTACCTTTGCCTAACTGAAATACTGGATCCCTGGAAGTATGTAATACAAAAACGAGCTTAAATATATCTGACAATATCTTTAATCTCCTAATTAGAATGACATCCAAACAGGAAAGCAACAGAGGATGTACAATAAGGTGACACTAGAAACAAACATTAAAACTTCTGAAACAATAGATCTGAAACAATAGATACACAGTAAACTGTGACAGCTGATGACTACGATTGGTGACCAAGGGAGGAAACCTCACCCAATTGTTTTGTAAAAAGAGACAAAACAGGAGGGTCCTGAGGCCATCTGAGTCAATTTTCCTCAGTCTCGACCTAAGGTAACTAAGACCTTTATTACACAAACATATGTATCATATGTTGCTACACTCCTTATGTGCACACTAACACTTTCACAGAAAACATAATCTCACTGTGGCCCAACCACAGGGTTACTCTGTGGAGTCACTTCCTTTGCTGTTCTTTCCCAGAATGCTCTATGGGCAGTGCACTCCTATATCATATTTGATTCTAACAAACTCCTTCTCTTAATTCCTGTTGGCCATGTCTCAAATTAACTCTCTGACAAGCTAAAGAACACAACCAGTGATACTTTTACCTACATTCATATGTAACAGAGAAATGTTTTAACAATATTTAACGAAGCCTTCACAATGCTGTAGTCTCTGGTTGTTCTGCATGTGGGTGCAGGCAAACACACCTGTACACCCACAAATCAAACTAAGGAAGGAGCAGGAAAGGGTTACAATAGTGCCTTTGGTTATTTGTTCTCTTTCATGAAGTTGTTTACATTTGTGCAGTTAAGTAAAAACCAGGCATTTTATCTTCAAATGCAGACTCTCACTTTGAGATGGTAAGTGAAAATCTTACACATAGACTCACTGGTTAGTTTTCTCACACGTGGAGTGCTTAAGAAGATTCTTAGAGGATGGCAGAGTAGGAAGAACCAGATTATCTGTTTCTCCACCTAGACAACAACTACATTGGCAGCGTCTGTGTGACACAGCTACTTTGGAATTCTAACCCTGTAGCAACTTCTTAGCCACTGGCAGCTGGCTGTGTATCTTTTCCTAGAGCAACCAGCACATGATGCTTACCAGAAACAGGATGGGACAAAAGGACATGCTCCATCAGTATCATACCTGTGCTCTGTTTTACTTGTAATTATTGCCAGGAAGCAGTGGCCACTGTTGTTGTACACTGCCCCCTACATAAACACACTTTCCACACTTTCAGTGCTGCAAGCACCTACCCATCCAGCAGAAATTATTTCCCCCTAATTTAAAAGGCCAATACCCTTTTCTTCCTCCCTGCCCTTTTCTCTTTTTCTCCTTTCCAGAGCAGACAATGAAAACCAAGTCATTCAAAGGCAACTGCAAATACAGGAAAAATTATAAAGTCACTGTGCATTCCTCTTAGAAAAGACCTAAGAGTATTGTAAGTTTACACTTCAGGCTGATGATCCACAGGGCACAGACACTACCTACAACAATAAAAAAACAATAAAAATTTAAAAATAAAAAAAACAGCAAACTCTGTGGAAGGAGGGATACCTGTTTTCTCAAGTTACCAATTAGATTCCAATGTCCAGTTTTCAACAACAAAAGTTCTTCCATTTCAGCATTATGTACCTTTGTGAGGTATCTTTTCTTAGCAATAAAATATAAAACAGAGTAACCAAATAAATAAATTCAGGATCAATGTCCATATCAGTGTAACACAATACTAAGCCAAGATCTAAAATAATACATTTAATCACACTACCCTATAGGTTAATTAGCATTTCCTTAATCTGAAAGTGATATTCTCTCTATTTTCCTGTAAGGTTGAAATGTTTAATAAGATAATATAAAGGCTTCTAAAAACAAACTGTTAACAGCATAAAAATATCCTTTCTAAGAAATCGAATAATGAAAAAGATATATAAAAGTATACCGTAATTGAATATAATTGTCATATTTGTTTTTGTTTTTTGGCCCATTAGTCTGGCTATTAATCAGCATTTATGATAATTAACTTGATAAGGACTTTAATAAATTTAATGCTGGCAAAAAATATTTTCAAAAATTATAAGAAAGGGAGGTAGAGGGGAAGAGGAAAAAAAGAATTGAGACATGTTTTATATATATATACATATATACATATACATATATATATACACACACACACACACACACACATACTAATTCCCTACAAGGAACATAATCATTATATACTATGAACATGTACTAATAAAAAAAACACAGGTGGGCCAGGGATATAGCTCAGTGGCACAAACGCCTGCTTGGCATGCGCACGGTTCTGAGTTTGATTCCTGGTACAAAAAAAAAAAAAAAAACAAGAGAAAGGATAGTTAGAATGAATATGTGAAGGGTAGAAGATGCTTGAGTGTATCTATTTGCTGATGAGAACTATGATATATCAGGGTAGAACACAGTACTGAAAGACAACAAAGACAGCAAAGTTCCAAAACAAGAAATTAGACTGACAGATGTGCAGAAAGAATGTGGAATGGCAAGACTTTCAGGATCTCAAATATGAAATATAAAGTAAATAAAACTGTTCAAATAAGTAAATATTTAAATTTAAAAGTCCAATTATACCAGAAGAAAAACAGATTAAACATTCAAAAACTTAAAACCAGACAAACAAGACGCATGTAGTCAAGCAGGAAGACTTACTCAAGGGGTCTTATAAAACTGGGTATGTGCACGAACTTTCACTACCAGTATCACCTAAAATGAGCAGAGTAATGCAATTTGCTAAATTACCACAGGTGGCTCAAGTATGTTTTCATCTTTGAATATACATAATATTCAAGAATGAAAGTTAACGTGAGATTTTAAAAAGCAATTTAAATACCTTAAAAAACTGATCAGAATCAACATCTTCAGTACTATAAAAATTAACCAAAGGCTTTCAACAACTCAGGTAGTAAACAAAATTATTAAAAAACTATGGAAACCATATCTAAAGAACTAAAGGAACAATGTCTCAACTAATAAGGAATATCAACAAGAAGAAATCATAAAGAGAACTCAGAAATGCTAGAGTTGAAAAAATACAATTAACTACAAGGAAAATTTCCCAAGGGACTCAAAAGCAGACTTAAGCAGACAAAAGAAAAAAATCAGTAAGTCAGTGGAAGCAATGCAGTTTGCTAAACAGAAAAAAAGGAAGAAAAGGTAACAGAGCTTCGCAGACCTGTGAGGTATCAAGCATATCAAACTAACAAAAGTTCCAAAAGGCGAACAAAGGGAGAGAAAGAATATTTGAAGAAATTATGACAATAACCTTCCCAAACTGGATAAAAAAAAAAAACCCTAAGATCAACTGGTCTATATGTCTATGTACCTACCTATCAAACCGATATAATATACATTTACTTCCAAGAAGCTCAATGAAATTTAACAAGGATCAACTCAAGAGACCCACGTATCAAGACATACCATAATCAAACTGTCAAAAGACAAAGAGAGAATCTTAAAAGAAACAAAAGATTAGTGACTAATCATATACAAAGGATCTTCAATAGGTAATACAGGGAATCTTCAGCAGGCAGTAATGGAAGAATTGGGAAACAAAACAACAAAGCAAAAATGGCCACGTGCATCCTACAGGTTACACTCAATGCAGAAACATTTATTTAATTCTGCACTTAAAAGAATGTGGACTTTGTTGGGTGTGGTGGCGCACTCCTGTTAATTCCAACATTTAAGAGGCTGAGGGAGGAGGATTGCTGAGTTCAAGACCAGCCTAAGTTACACAGTGAAACCCTGTCTCAAAAAAAAAAAAACCAAAAACTAGGCATGATGTATTTCCCAGCCAGGCATGGTGGCGCACACCTGTAATCCCAGCACTCAAGAGACTGAGGCAGAAGGATTGCTGTGAGTTCAAGGCCAGCCTGAACTGCATAGCAAGGCCTTGTCTCAAAAAGACCAAAAAAAAAAAAAAAAAAAAAAAGAATGCAGACTTGAAATCAGATCTATGAATTAAATATACAGTTTCTCCATTTTATTTGCAGATGAAAACATCTGTACTTCAACCTCCTCATGACTTTACATTATAATACTCCTAGATTTATGATTTTCCTTGTCCTGGCTCCGTCTGTAAATCTGGCATTTTGAAGACCATGTGTTAGATAGCTCTGATATTTCCCTCAGTGTAAGTTGAATACATGACACTGACTATATTCTATTTCTAATTTGTATACCTGAGAGGAAAGGAAATCTGGGATGCACTTTTTTTGTTTTGGTCTTTTTGAGACAGGGTCTCCCTATGTAGTGCAGGCTGGCCCTGAGCTCACTTTGTAGCCCAGGCTGGTCTCACACTCACAACAATCCTCCTGCCTCAGCCTCCCAAGTGCTGGGATTACAGGTGTGCACCACCACGCCTGGCTGGGATATACATATTTTCCCTAAAATATTAATAATGTTTTCTTAATAATATTTTCTAATTCCCCGTAGTCAATTTTAATATCCTTAGGACATTATAATAAGCTTCTAAGATTACCAAGTACCAAAAGCAAGTAGATTAAAATTAATAAACTCAGGGCTCGGGAGATAGCTCAATGGCCAAGTGCCTGCCTGGCAAGCACAAAGTCCTGAGTTTGATTCCCGGTACAATCAATCAATCAATAAATGAGTAAGTAAGTAAGTAAATAACTCATTAAAAATAACTGAGATATTGACATTTCCTTCAAGGTTACAAGATAGTTTTTCTTATTTCACTTAAAATATTTATGTCAAAGACAACAACTACAATGAAATACTTACTGCGTAGCCTTGACAATGTCCCACGTGCTGTAATCATCAACATGAGTTTTCCGTCCCAGAGGTTCACCATATCCATGGTTATAATGGCTTTGGGGTTTGATTTCCTATTTAAAAGAAAAATCACATACAGGCAAGAAATTTTTTTTAACGTATAAAAAAACTTTTCTAGAAAATATGTTAATGTTTTCGTGTTGTCTGAAGAAAGTTTATTATTGAAATAATTAAGTTTTGCCTTATTTTGAAGTATGTATTCTGGAGAAAAAGCATGGTCAAATAAATATACCCTTGTATACATTCTTAAAATTAAAAAGTTGTAAGACAACTTTGTAACTGACAATTCATCTTTAGGGCCACAGAATGCTCTTACATCTTCATGACATCAGCTCTCACTCAACCCCACTTCCTATTGCTCTAGCATAACTCCTAGTTCCAATATTCTACTTCAACCCAATCCCCAGGTAAATTCTTATAGTCCTCACAGAAGGAAAGAACTTGTGCTCTTAGAGAAGAATAGAGAAGAATATGGTATATAAGAATGCTATTCTTCTATTTTCAGATATTAAACTACTTCATACTGAGAACCTAAGCATCTACCATTACGTGAATAAGGAATAATTGAGCAGTTCTAATAAAATTAAATCTTCTTGAATATAGTCAGACGCCAAATAACATTTTGGTCAACAACAGATTATATACATAAGATTATACACAAGAAAATGTATACATACTTCAGCAATTCATTGTACTAATAAATTTCTAGAAGCTAAGAACTAAGAGGTACTTTGAGTACCTCTTGCAATTGTAGAGGCCATAGGTAATCTGTATTAATCTTATGATGTCTCAATAAATTTAGTATTAAAATATTCATGTTTTTTTCCTGATATGTACATTTTTTGGTGAACTCTATATATGATGGTAATTTCAAAGGATTGTAACGCAGCTGAAATTTTCTCATTACCTAGTAATTTTGTTGTACCTTTGTTACATAAATACTTAACCCTGTATTTCAACTGCATGTCCAGTTACATGCTGTACAGGTTCGTAGCCCTAGGAGCAACAAACAGAGCTGAGGTGTGTGGTAGGCTATTCCATCACAGATTGTGTTAAGTACTTTCCACAATGCTCACCACAATGAAGTCATTTAAAAATGAATTTCTCAAAAGATGTTGTACCGATTAAGCAACAGATGATCATAATTCTATACTTTTAATATCCTTTAAAAACTATGAATACATAAATTTAAATAACAGCAACATAGAATATTATATACATTCAACAACAGAGAAGGTATTACAATACATTTAAAATTAATGTGCTGTTGACAATTTTCTATGTAAAATACAAAATTTATATCCACACACAAAGACACCAGCACTCTGGGAGGCTGAGACAATAGGATTCCAAGTTCTGAACCAGCCTGGACAACTGAGTGATTTACCCAAACTCTTTTTTTTTTTTTCCCTTTGTTTTGGTACCGGGAATGGAACTCACAACCTCGCGCCTGCCAGGCAGGCACTGTGCTGCAGAGCTATATCCCTGGGCCCTAGAACTCTTAAAAACGGGCTGGGAATTTAGATCAGTGCAAAGGCCCTGTGTTCAATCTCCCACACCAAACAGAGCTAGTATAAGACAGCACTAAGATATAACTATGTTTCTTTTCTATGAAAACAGAAAAAATAAACCAGGAGTGGTGGTGCACATCTGTAATCTCAGCACTTGGGTGGCTGAGGGAGCAGGATTGCCTACTGTTCAAGGTCAGCCTGCCCTACATATTGAGTTGAAGGTCAGCCTGAGGTACAGAGAGATTCTCTTTCAGAAAACAAAGAGAAAGGAGGGAGGGAAGAAAAAAAAAGAGTTGGCTGAAAATGTTCAGTTTTAAAATCATCTGTTCAAACTGATTATTTCTGATACTGTTCACACATATATAAAGTCATAAAACACTTGAAAAGAAAAAACTTTTAGAACAATTTATATTCTCTTACCTCTGCTCACATCACTACCAATATTTAATACAAAATTAGTAGAATTTTATTGGTAGAAGTATATTATCATTATCCACCCTGAGCCATTCAAATTGTATCAGAAATTCTAAAACTACTTCGACACATAAATTTAGAAAACTATCAATCTGAATATTTTCTTCTCTTTTGGTACCAGGAATCAAACTCAGGACCTTGTGCTTGCCAGGCAGGAGCTTGTGCCACTGAGTTATATAGCCAGCCCTATTTTATTTTTAATTGCTATATAATTTTTAAAATTTTCAACAAAAAATTTAATTTTACAAAAGCGTATTATGCCTACTATATAATCTTGCAAGTACTGATTGCTTAAGTATAATCTGGTGGAAAGTCCCAAGTTAGTGGTCTGCTAGCCATTTCTGACTGGATGTGTGTTTTTGTCCCACTCTGCCCCTACCACTGAGGACGTGAAACATGCCTTCACACTGAGAACTAGCACTGAGGACTAGCCTTCACAGTGAGGTACAGGCCCAGCCCTTTATTTTTTTTTTTTATTTTTTTTTTTTTATTTTAGAAACATAAAAGTACAAAAACATATTGACAAACAGACACCCATTATCATAGAAAATAGTACAATCACAACTAATCTATAGACAAGGTGATATGGTCTCAACAGTAGTTGTTGTTTTATCCATTGATATCTTCGAATTGTAGATGTGTGGACCCATATACAGACATGCAAATTTAGTGAGACAGTTGATCCTCTCAACAACAGAAAAAAAAAAAAAAAAAAAAAAAAAAAAAAAAAA
>PVLD010011564.1:0-64612 GCA_004027595.1 Dinomys branickii
TCTGTTTGTCAATAAAAAAAAAAAAAAAAATATTGCCATATTGTGAAGGTGGTAGGTGAAGCAGTTTCACCCAGCATAAACATTAAAAGTGTTAAAAATCACTATAGCTACGATAGTGTGCTAATGGGTATATGGTACATAAAAGCTGTAACTGGGGCACTGACAACAAAATGGGGGTGACGAAGAAGTTAAAAATGTGGAGTTTTTGTATGTGGTAAAAGTTATATTTGTATCAGTTTAAAATAGATACAAGAATCAAATGTGTACCTCTCCCCAAAAGGAATTATCACATCAGAACAAAATGTCAGTACTGTCCTTATATATCAGTAATTACTTTAATTAAATGAATTGAACTCTCCAGTCAAAAGACGTCAGTGAGCCATGGTGGTACATACCTGTAATCTCAGCTTTCTGGGAAGCTGAGGCAGGAGAATCTCAAGTTCAAACCCAGCCTGAGCAACTTAGTAACTCAGAGAGAATCTGCCTCAAAATAAAAATAGAAATGGGTTGAGGATGTAGCTCAGTGAGAGTCCTCTGTTTAAACATCAGTTCCAAGAGAAAAGAGACGTAAGTGGCTGAATGGATTTTTTTAAAGAGAAAAAAATTTTCAAAGAAGATAATAGGAGACTGAATGGATTTTTAACGCAGAACAAAACCGAACTACATGCTGCCCACGGGAGACTCACTCACAGACCGAGAGCGAAGGCATAGAAAAACTAACATCCCATTCAAGTGGTAACCGAAAGAGAACATGAGGGCTGTGCTCAGATCAGAAAAAAATGGCCTTTAAGTCAGAAACTGTCCCAAGACCTCTCTGGAAGAGCTGCTTTGTGAGTTCAACTTCCATGTTCATCTTTCTTTGTTCCATAAAAAATTTAATGTCAAAAGCCTCCAACACAAGAGGAAATGAAAAGGCAGTTAATTCACTTGGAGGACACAGCAAGCGTAAACAGGCGTGCACCCCACGTCAGCCAGTGCTCCAAAATACACAAAGCAGACATGCACCGCAGTGTCTAAGGGTGAAGTATACAGCACTGTAGTCACAGCCAGACCTTCTACACCGGCTGGATCATCCAGACAGAGGACCCTAAGAGCGACTGAAACAACCCTCAAAGGAGACAGCGGCACCTGTGGAACATTCCATCCTGCAGCAACAGAGTACTGGTTCTCTTTTCTCTGGGATAGACCATATCTTCATGCCTCTGAGAAGGTTGAACTCTTATTGGGGTGCCTTTCCTGGCCACCATATATGGAACAAAGTCAGTAGCAGGAGAAAACTTGGGAATTAAACACACTCCTGAACAACCAGTGGATCCAAGAAATCAAAGCGAAATCAGAAAATATCTGGAGACCATGGGAACAGACGTACCTCACACCCAACCGTGTGGGATGTGGCCCAGGCGGCTTGAGGGGAAGTCAGTAAAGAACCTCAGGCCAGGGGCAATGACACACACATGTACCCCAGCCCTGGTCTTCTCCAGGGTGCCATCCAAATACAATCTGTTTTGTTTTGTGGGTTTTGTTTTGTTTTGTTTTGTTGAGACAGAGTCTCACTATGTAGTGCAGGTTGCCCTTGAACTCATGTAGCTCAGGCTGCTGTTGAGCTTGTGTTGATCCTCCTGCCTCAGCCTCCTGAGTGTTGAGATTACAGGCATGTGCCACCACTCCCAGCTAAATATCATCATTTTTTTAAGTGAGAAGATGTGAAAAAAGCTCAGAGGACCCTGCCCATGTCACACTCATCCCTATGGCTGGCATGCACCCGTGAGAAGGTCCTAACCACAGATGGGACCCCAGAGACCCCCTCCTAGTCCACTATAGGGGCCAGGAGATGAACCTTCGAGTAACTAGGCCCAAGTCATTGTGGGTCTCCAAACCCTGAGCTCACCACCACGTGGGTCAGGAAGGTCAAGGACAAACAGCTAAATACGGCAGGCCCTTGGGTTGTCCAAAGCTTTGGGCAAGAAGAGTACCAGCTGTAGAAGTGGGTCCAGCACCCAGGGGTGCCTGAGCTCTTCGGGAATTTGGTCTCATCGCCAAAGGGGGCGAGATCCTTGAAGTTTTTTGTTTGTTTGGTTTTGATGGTACTGGAGATTGAAGCCAGGGCTTTCACATTGAGCTGAATCCCCAGCCTTTTAAAAGCCTTGTTTATTTTGAGACAAGGTCTTGCTAGGTCACTAAGTGGCCCAAACTGGACTTAAACTTATGCTCCTCCTGCCTCAGCCTCCCAGACAGTGGGAGTTACGGGTGTGCCCTGACACATTGGCGTTGAAGCTTGATTTCCCATTGTCAGGTCACGCTTTGCTTCGGAAGGGCCATTTGAAGCAGCTGAGAGAATAATTTCAGAGGAGAGCTTGCAAGGAAGAAGGGAAGAGTCTGTTGCACAGGGACAGCGAAGCCTGAGCAGGGCCAAGGCCAGGCGCAAAGTCTGCGGGAGAGGTGTGCAGGAGCCACCCGGGGCTGGCTGGGTGCTCAGCAGGAATGAGCGGGACAAGACGGGGGCTTCGGGTGGCTGGGCCAGGCCTGGGCACAAGGAGCTCAAGTTTTTGATACCCAGTGTGAAGGTTCTCCAGAGCCGATAGGCCCTTTGTGGGACAGAGCATCCGCAGGGGCACGTGACCTCAGAGCCGCTAGCGAGGCCAGCTTATGTCCTGACGAGTGTTTCCAGCCGGCCTCGCGCTTTTTCCCGGCGAGTTTCATCTGCTCCAAGCTGGGCACCTGGCCGGGATTGGGCGCCCCTGGGAAGTGACCAGGCCCCTCTCTCGGGCTGTCCGGCCTTGACTTTGGGCCAGGGCATGCGGGACTGGAGGAGAAGCGCTCCCGGGCGTCGGGGGGTACCATGCACCCGCGGTCATGATGGGTACGGGTGCGCCACGGGCTGGTCCAACAGGGCCTGTGGCGAGGACCAGTCTTGCTTCGCAGGATGCTGGGACCCAGGCCGGGCCGGAAAAGGCCTCGTTCCGAGTTCCTCCCGTGACCTCGGCCACCGCAGGGCCGGGAGGGGGCGCCCCGGCGCCAGGGGTTGGGGCGCGGGCCGGTGTCCGGCCGGGGCAGCGGAGCGGGAGCTGCGAGGGAGGAGCGGCCTCCGCGCTCCAGGAAGTGGCGAGCAGGAAGCGCCCCCGGCGGCCGGCCGGGCGCAGGTGAGCCGGGACCCTCCTGCCGCACCTGCCGCGGGGCTCGGGGGTCGGAAGAGGCGGCTCCCGGCTCGGGGGAGGGGACAGCCCTCGAGGTGGGGGTGGCCCGCGTGGCCCTGCGCGACGACGCGGGGTTCCGAGGACGTGGGCGGGGCGCGGGAAGGGCCGGGCCAGTTCACCACACCCGGGCAGAGTCGCCGGTCCCCTCCTGTCCCAGCCCGGCCTAAGGAGGCGCGGAGGGGACCTCGCATTGTCCGCCGCGGGACGTGGGCGTGTCCCCCAGTCCGCGCCGCGTCGCCCGGGAGGAGCGCAGGGGGACGCGCGCTGCCCCGCGCCCGGCCTCGCCTTGTTTGTCTGCCGCTCGAGCAGCTGGTTCCCGGAGCCCCGGGCCGACACCGTGACAGCGACCTTCTGGTTGTCATAAAGGGCTTAAACGCCGGAAAGCCCCGCCCCCGCCTCTGATTCCTCCGGGGACCCGGCGGTTCGGGCTTCGGACTTGCATTTGAGCCCGAGGACACTGGACACTGCCCCTGCCAGGTCTGAATTTCTCAAAAGAAGGGATTCCAAAGCCTGCCACTTCCTGAGCGGGGTCGCACTGCTGGAAGGTGTGTTAGGGGTGTTGGGGCTCCCCTGTCTCACTCCCTGCGAGGGGGCTCGCAAGCCCGGGGCTGCGGCTGCCCTGACTGGACTCGGCGGGCTGCGCGCTGTGCTGACCCCGCGCGCGTTCGCTTCGCGGCGAGCGGTCCGGGCGGCGGGAAGAGCAGACTCGGCTCCCTTTTCATAGGTTCATCTGGGGAACAGGACCGCCCGAGTCTCAGAAAGCGCTTACTCTAAAGCGGAAGTTGTCATCTTTCTCTTGATTTAAGAAAAGAAAAATGCTTCCAACTTTCCTTTTAACTCATCTTCACGTTTAGAATGGGGCCCGCTTTGCATTTCGCGGTTAAGTGACTGTTTGACGTAGTGGTGGGGCTGTTGGGGTGCATAGCGGCGCTTCGGCGCTCCTCGGCTGGCGTCTTCTCAGCCTGTCCGTCCACTCATAGAGCCCCACGTGGGGGTCGGAGTGCGGCCAAGAGCGTAGCTGCGCCGTGCTCACCCCTCTCTCGGAGCCGGGCTGCCTGGGCACCTGGGACTGATGGAGGCAGCGAGTCCAGGGAGCAGGGTGACTGTAAAATTTTCCTGTACTTGAGCTGGGAGCAGCCAGCCTGGAGGAAGCCCTGGGAAGGCAGCGGCGCCCAGGACAAAAGCGACTGGTGTTCATCCCACCCATCACCCCACCTCCCGGCACCCCCGTCTTTCTCCCTGGAGAGTGAACGCCAGGTCGCTTTCTCCGGAAGGGCAGGTCCGTGAGTTGCCCTCGCCCTTTGTGACCTTGGGTGCTTGGGCAGCACCTGAGAGCTGAGTTCAGTGCGGGCCAGGGAGGAGGGGCCGGGTTAAGTGAGCTTTGCAGGGGCGGGCACTGTGCTGCGAATCTGACTGCACCTGCAGGAGGGGGTGGAAGGAGCCCATTGTTTGAAAAAGAATCCAGCCTTTACCCCTGCTGTGTTGGGATGCCCTCGGGGTCCATGTTCACCGGGGGTTTTGTGGAGACATTTGGACGCTTCCAGACCCCAGCAGAAGGAGGGTCGGGTGGAGGAGCACTGCGGCCTGCTTGGAGCCCTGCTAGTCTGCCCTGAGCACGCACTGCACCCCAGCCCACGCATAGGGCTTCCCTAGGGGATCAGTGCTTTGCTTTCAGGACAGTGTAGGTGCCATCGGGCCCTCCCGCCCTTTTTCTTTTAGCTGGGGGAAGGTGAGGGAAGAGGAAGTTGTGATGCTGGCCGGCCGTGAAATAAACCCAGCGGGCTGAGGTCCTCCCTGGACCCTGGGGAAAGCCTAGCTCTGCCTGCGATACAGCTCCCCACCGGCCTGGGGGTGAGGTGGGACCACTGGGTTCAGTGCCCCACACAGAGCTGGCGTTGTCTTGAAAATGTAGTAAAAAGAAGCTGGGTGTAGGGGCACACACCTGTGATCCCAGCACTCTAGGAGGCTGAGGCAGGGGGACTGCAAATTCAAGCCCAGCCTAGGCAATTTAAGGAGACCCCCAGACCCCTGCCTTGGAGTAATTCTGAAGGGGCGGAGGCCTTGGGTTAGGTCCCCCGGGTGGGGAAGACCGACTGTTGGCATGTGCTTTGTGTTTGTTGCTGGGATCTAACCCCCAGAGCTTCCAGTGTGCTAGGCCAGCTCACTACCTGGAGAACTCCCTCTGGAGGAGGGCGGCGTCAATGTGAGTAATGGTTCTATTTTGGAAGACACCCTGATTTAGGAACAGTAGCCACCAGGCCGACCGGGACAGGAGACCCCTGGTGGCCAGGCCCCTTTTCAGCTCCCAGGCCTTCCTCTGCTTCTTCCTGCATTGCTTAGCTCTCAGCCTAGACTGCACAGGGGCACCCCAGGGGACCACAGGGGATGAAAGACCTGGAGGCAAATGTGACACAGATCACGCGCGTGTCGCATTTCCAAAGCCACAGTTGACCCGGATTTGATCTCCCACTTGTCTGGGTCCCTGTGCCTCTCGGTTCGTGTGGCTCCAAAGTGGCCATGTCTGAGACGGCCCAGGTAGCTGGGACAGTGCAGCCCATGGCAGAACCAGTGGGCACCTGCCGGGTGTCCTGAGAAGCTTCCTGGACATCTGAGGGGTGTGGCCCGGAGTGAATGGGGGGGTGAGTGAATGGGGGTGACCCCCTATTGGCACATATTGTGATTGAGCACAGATCAAGGGCAGCACTCTGCCCCTGGCCAGCAGCACCCACTTCCTGCCGAGTGCTCTGCCTGGCACCTCACAAGGCTAGCTGTGGTCTGGGCTGCCTCTGGCTGTGGAGTGCCAGAGTCCACGCCTCTCATTCTCCCTTCTTCTGCCCACAGAGCCAGCGTGGCCCCGCTGCCTGAGGGAGGAGGGCCGAGCTGGCAGGGCGCCGTTCCACGCTGCACCAGCCCGAACCAGAGCCCGAATCCATAACCCCCCATGCTGCAGTGCACCTTGTGACCGCAGTGCCCTGCCAGTGGGGACCTCAATGGCTCCGCTCCCCGCAGGCATCCGCCTCATTGTCTCCTTCTCCCGGGATCAGTGGTGAGTCTCGAGGCCCATCCTCTGCATGATGCTGTGCAGGGTGAGGGCCTCCAGGAAGGCTCTTGCACCCCAGTTTCATTATAAAACATAGGTGACCCCCCCCCCGACCCAACATATGGCCAAGATATCCTTCGATGAGGGGCCGGCATCAGCAGATAATGTTTAGATTTCTTGATCGTCCTCAAATGCTTCTGTAATACTCATGGTCCCTACAGAAAAATGACCCCAGACTACTAGGAGGATTATGAAACAGTCAGCTATGGGCAGGCGGGGTCAGCAGAGTGACCCTGAGCCCATCTGAGTGGCCTGGCTGAGGCCATGCTTTCAGAGACAACATGAAGTGGATACAGTTCATTGCAGGCCAGATCACTACTTTCTGTCCTCAAACTGCTTCAGCCTCCTGAGTGCTGGAATTACAGGTGTGCACCACCATGCCCTCTCCTTGCCAGCTCTAAAACTCCTCACAGGTGGATCTGGCAGTTGCACAGCCTCGGAGACACATGGCAGGGTGGAGTCTGGAGCTCTCTGGCCTCTAGCCCACCATGCTGATCTCTGTTGGGAAGAAGAAATTTTTCTCCTACCCTTTTATGTTGAGTACTTGGGGCTTGTGAATTAAGCCGACAGAAGACAGGAAGAAAAGAAGACAGGTTGGTCATATGTAGAAGAGAGGTCATGGGAAATGCGGGGAAAGGAGTGCACTGAGTGTGGGGCTTGCTGTAGTCCTTGAGTGGGGAGGAACGGGGCCAGCTCTCTGTAAAGATGAGTGGGTGGGCGGTGGTGATGGCACAGGTTCCATCTGCTGCTCCCAAGGCCAGGATTTATGACTGCCCAGGTCTCTAGAGTTTGTTGGGACCAAGAATTGTGAATTGAGGCAGTATGTCCTAGGTGCCCCTTGCTTGGCCTGCCTTGTGGGTGGGTCTTGGAATGCAGAAATCACCTTCTCTATTCTCAGTGAGATTAGCACTCAGGTGCTGGAATGGCTCTTGGCTTGTTTTCTTTACGATGTTAAACCTGCCCATTCTACCACTGCCTCCTCTGCTGTTCCAGGAAAAGCACCCTACCCCCACCCCTACAGCAGCTAATAAGCAGTGGCTGCCTTGGAGAGTCTGTCTCTGCCCATCCTGAGGCGTGGACCTCCCAGCCCCCATGGTACATTACTAAGTTCGTCTGTTTTTTATTTCATCTTTCCACCACACCCCTCATAGAGGCAGTTGGACATCTTGGCCAGGTCCCCAGGAGGAGCCCTTCCGGGAGGCTCTGCCTTTAGGGAGGTTGTGAGTCCACACCACATAATCTGGGCCTGCTCGTCCACTTCCTGCCAGCCTGCGTGTGCCTGCACCTTCACGGCTTTCAGGCCCTGCTATCTGCAGAGAACCCGGAGGGTTTGAAAGCACCTGCAGGTGGCTTCCCTCGAGGACTGCCGCCCCTGTGCATCGGCCCAGCCCTGCCCACCGATCCGCCATCAGTGTCCAGCTGGGCTAGCTTCTTTGATAACTTTACATTGGTGTCATTTTAGGCTCAGAATGATTAGCGGGTGTAGGGATGTTACAGGGAACTCCCTAGGGCTCACATACAGCACCGTTTGGCTTGTGTTTGTGCGCACACATACAAGAGCTGACCAAAGACACAGTAGAGTTTAAAGGTCAGTTACAGCAAGAGACGCATTGCCCCGTGTTCTCTTCACAGTTGTTCCTCTTATTCCAAAAACGCATCCCATCATTCTGGCCACCTTCAGCAGCAGCTCTGGAGTCCTCTTTCCTGAGTGGCTTTATGAGGTGTGATTGAAAACATGCTGCCCAGCACCACCCAACAGAAAGGCAGCCTGTAAAAACATGACGCTGTGTCCTCGTCCACCTTTTTCACTGGCTCTGGCACTGTGTGACTTCTGTCAGGAATCCCACCCGGGAGAGGCAGCTTTCCCATCAGTGGAGAGCCTCAGTGAATGAGCGCGTGGGGAGGCACTAGAGTGGATCTGGTGATATGGACCGCGCCTCAGGCCTGGGGTGAACCTGTGGAGGCAGATAGAAAAACAGATGCATATGCATATGGGGTAGTGGGGTAGAGTCTGCTGAGGGGTCCTGGAGTGGCTGCCCCGGCCCAGGAGCACATCGCACCCTCGGCTCTGCTATGTGCATCCCATCCCCGCCAGCGAGAGCCAGGGGTCCTGGGAGAGACTGCCCTTGCCAGTCCTGGCTGGGAACCGCAAGATGAGTCTGGAACAACTTGTAATGCCAGAAAATGAGCAAGTGCTTAAAAATGGAGGGACTCTTGCTGGCCAAGTCTAGGACAGAGTAAGGGTTTAAAACATCGATACCAGTCGTTGTCAATGATGGCCCGTGAAACACGGAAAGAACCCAGCATGTCCTCCTGCTAAGAACGGGGAATAGGACTGCCTGGAGGAAGAGGAGGAGGAGGAGGAGAGATTCTCCCGCAGGAGGCACTGTGGCAGGAAGCTGGCCAGCCCCCCACCCACGCACAGGGGTGTGTTATCATGTACTGGGTGTGCTCTGGACAACGAGGGACAGCAGGTCTGCGAGAGCTCAGATTATGTCCCTTGCATCCCTCCTAGGCACTTAAAGAAGAAAGCTCGCTCCCATGATGGAAGATGACAGCTTGACCAATGACTGGCACTGAGGTCTCCCTGTCTGTCCGGTTTGACTGTTGCTAAATTGAGGCTGTCTCTGGACTGATTTTCATGCCAGATGGTCACTAACTCACTCCCCACAGATCTGCTGGCCCCTGGTTATGGCTGTCTAGCAGGAGAAGCCACTGCTGCTTTCCTGGAGATCCTGAGCAGTCAAGGACACACTGAGGGGGACCAGGAGATACGCCTGGCTGGTCCTCATGGGGATGTGCTGTTCTGCAGGGAACTCGGGTGAAATGCCACGGTCAGCTAAACTGCCAGGCGGGGAGCCCTGCTGGGTTCAACAGGAGACAGCTCGCTTTCCTGCTTTGTACTCTTGTGTCTAAATACAACACGACACAAGATGACCAGACCCTACCGTTTCCTGCAGACCCTGTATCTGAGCAGCAGACACACACTCTTTACGGTGCTGGACGCTGGGCGCCTAGGTTCAAAGTGTCCACGGGCCCTGCCCCCTGCCAAGGCTCCGGGAGAGTCCTCCACCCTGCCCCGGCCTCTGGTGGCCCCATTCCCTGGAATCCTGGTGTTGGCGGTCGCGCCAGCCCCCACCTGCATCGCGGGGCCTCCTCCTCTCCTTCGCTAGGTCCTCCCCATCCCCGTTCTCTGGGGACACCACCCATTGGATTCAGGGCCCAACCTAATCCAGGTCTCCCTGTCTGTGTGGACCCTAATCCAGGGTCCCTCAGATTAGCCAGCCACACCTTTCTGAAGTAGGACGCATTCTGGATGTGTGCGCACAGGGAGTTTTGGATAGGAGGAAACAAGTAGTATCTGACATTCTTGCTCCATAAACAATAAGGAAATGAAGACAAGATTGCAGCAAGCAGAGGCTTTCGGGAGCGTAGCTTGGGGCCTCACTTGCTTCACCCATGGGAAAATCCCGCAAAGGAAACTGCTTGCTCAGAGGCTGCCTGGCGGAGACGGCCGCTGGGAAGGATCAGCCCAGGGCGGGCAGTGGCCACACTCAGGCCTTCTTGAAGCCAGAGACCAAACCCCTGGCCGCTGGTTCCTCCTGCCCCCAAAATCCTGATGAGAAAGAGGAGGGAGGAAGGGCAAATTTGGAAATGCAGGACGTCAAGTTGAAGAAGAGCAGCTAAGTGCACCAGAAATGTTGCCATGGTGTCCCTGGTGCTCACCCTGTCTCTGCGGACAGCTCCGGAGCAGCCAGCCTGCATCATCCTTTCCGGGCTCCTGCGCCCAGGGCCCCTCTTTCCAAGCAGAGGGGAAGAAATACAGGTTCCCAGCCCTGTGTGTGCTCCAGTGGTGGAGTCTCCCCCAGGGGCCTCCCCTGGGGGCGCCTTAGCCTTCAGGCTTCACCTCTGCTGGAAGGCCTGGGCCAGGAGGAAGGCAGGACCCCATAGCACAGGTCTCCTCCCCAGGACCCCTCATGACTCCCAGACTCTAGAGTGGGGGTCAGATGCTCCCTGTTGATGGCACCCTGAGAGGTGTGGGGCAGAAGCCAGGCTCTCAGGGGCCCGGAGCATTTCTCAGCACTGCCTCAAGTCTACCAGGGCTTGCAGCAGAGCTTGGAGAGGGAGAGCCTGGAAACCACCCACACCTCCCCAAGGAAGAAAGGGAGCAGGGCATGCTTTGTAAGGGTAGCAGGCACCTGGGAACTCCTGCATCCCAGAGGCACAGGGGCAAGTCCCACAGACTCACCAGCTCTTCTTCCTTGCAGCACCCCTAGGATTCTAGGACCTTCTGTGTGTTAGTCTTAGAAAGCATCTCTTGAGCAAGTCACACAGTAAAAGGGAGGTAGCCTGGCATCTCTGTGGGCCTAGGAAGTGGCCCCCAGGAGGTACAGGGCTGCCCATGTTTTTTCTGTCCATGCCAGAAGCAGGGCTGCTTCTCCTTGTTGGCATCAGTGACATAGTCATGAGCACACTTTCCTGCGTGCTTCTGCGGAAGTGCCAAAAGGAAACAGGATCCAAAGCGCACAGTGTAGCAGTCTATGCAAATACACGTCTAGTAATTTCTGTTAGCTAAGTACTAATTCTTTCTTGTCTGCTATGTAAACACCTGTTCACTGCTTCTGATCCCAAACTTCTCTTTGGTTATAGTTTTTTTTTTTTAAACAAATACTTATGATACTTATTCTCTGCCCCTGGTTCCTGGCACACACTTTCCAAAACGCTTGGAATCCCCCAACCCATGTATCCTTTATGTGCTGATGAGACAACAGGTGGCTGGGACTCCAGTATCCCCTTAGAATAGAGGTGGGTTGCCAGGGGAAGGAACTCACCATGAGAAGGTTGGACCTTTTAGCACCACCCTAAAACCCAGAGGAACAGGCTGGGAAGGCTTCCGGGGACCAGACCCTCGGAGGTACCTGGGGAGCAGTGGGCATGGTGGCCTCACACCTCATCCTGACCACTTTTTCCATGGCTACTCATCCGGAGCCTTTGTGGAGTCATTGTAGCAAGCGGGTCCCCTCCAGTGAGGAAGTCCCCGAGTTCTGTGACCACTCTGGCCAATCAGTTGGACTCAAGGAAGGGCTAGGGGAGCCTGGTTTCTGGCCAGTGAGTCAGAATCCCAGGTCACAGCCTGGTTCTTGCTTTTGGCCCCTGAAATGAGGGCCATCCTGGGGACTGAGCCCTCAGCCTGGGGGAGCCAATGCTGCCTTTGGAGTTGAGCTGAACTGGGGGACACCCTCCACCATCCACTGGAGAATTGCCTGGTGCAGGGTACCCGCTGGTCCGCAGTGAGAGACTTGTGTGCCAAGTGAGTATAGGGAAAGTGAGTTTCTCTCTTACAATGTGCAGTTTCAGCTTGGAGCCCCGAAAGTGTTGGTTTGCTCCTGTCCTGATACTGCGCAGGTTTACGAGAAGGATTTTGATAGCTGGGTGAGACGGTTGGAGAACCCAGTGACAGGGTCTTCTCAGAAGCCTGATGCCAGCCTGTGCCCCGTGTGTGTTTCAGGTACAGAGCCTTCATCTTTGCACTAACCTACTTGCTGTATGCCAGCTTTCACCTATCTCGGAAGCCTATCAGCATAGTTAAGGTGAGAAATAAGAAGCACTCCCTTTCCTGTCCTGCCTGGAACCTCCGTGAAGAACGGGTTTGCCCAGGATGCTGGGGGATGGGGTGGCAGCGGGCAGGGAGGGAGGAGAGGTAAACACAGTGAAAGGTTGTCACATACACATTGCTTCACTGCTTTGGTGCTTCGGGTTCTCTTGTCAGAAATCCTGAGTGTTAGAATCGTAAAAGGTACCATCATTTCAGAGGTCATGGACTTGTATCAGTTAACAGTTCCAGAATTCTCAGGTTTGCTGAAGTACACGCAGTGTCTTGCATGAATTTTCTTGCCAAGTATCCCCTGTCTTAAGCTGGTCCCACTGGGCACAGCTTCACCTGAGTCCGTCCAGCAGCTGTGTGAGTGTGTGTGTGTGTGTGTGTGTATGTGTGTGTGTGTGTGTGTGTTGCGGGGAGGTGCTCTGTGATCCACAAAGGTTCAAGATGGGTGAACAGGAAGCTGCAGAACAGGTGTTTGGCTAGATTTGGACAAGAGAAGGCTGCCACGGACAGTTCTCTACAGCAGCCTGTTATAGCCAGGAAACCAGCAAAAAGGTCTTCTTAGCCTCCTCTTGCCTGTGGACATCAGCAGGCTTGGGTGGCTTTTGACTCTATCACACAAGGAATAAGGAAACTCTCTTGCCAAGCACGGTCCATTTACAGCTTGATGACCTGGCTTACTTCCCAGCAGTTGGCAGGGGCTAGGGGGGACTCTGACCTCTGTTGCCAGGCTTTCTCCACATAAATGTCCGCTGAGCCGAGATAGCTGCCCCACTAGCTCCCTGCAGCCTCTGCCGTGCGGAGGCTGTGGCCTCTATAGCAGGTCTCCATTCTCCTCCCAAGCCTCTCCCAGTGGGTGTGGACCCTTTGCTTACTCCGACTCTCTGGTTCTCTCTTGATGCCTGGCTGCTGGAAATGTTTGCAGACCTTTAAGAGCATGGTTTTCAAAAAAGAGATCTGGCTAGGAAAAGAGGTGATAGCCTTAACAAACTTGTCCACTACAGGGACCCTAATATCAGCACCAGTAGCCAGCCTGGAAATGAAACTCACAGATTGGTCCCCCTGTAAGCCTGGAAATTGCAGAAGCCACAGTGTGTGCCCCCAGGGGCCTTGTGGGCTTGAAGAGAGACCTGCAGAGGCCGGGCTTGGATTGTGGAGGAGGGGCTGCCTGACTGCCTACCTGGTGGAGGTCCTAGTGGGACCATACAGCCGCCCACCTGATGGGCCGAGGGTCAGCGGGTCAGATGTGGCGTGGAAGGTGGCACTAGCCCTGGAGGCTCTCTGGGGCAGACATGGCCCTTGACTCTATGTGATAACTCTGATGGGCCCTGTTTCGCCAGGAAGAGGTATGAGCATGGATCCAGGTCCCTCACCTGCTGCTTCCAAGGCCCCACCCTGGCCATGGTTTGCAGAAGTGTCCGCACTGGAGCTTGGGGTTTCCTGGTCTCACAGTCAGCCTTCCTGTCCTTATTTCATAAGTGCCAGTAACTGCTGCTCAGGGAGCCATGTGGTTGGACAGGCTGTTATGGCCCTTACGGACTGTGGTCCTCCCAGCATCCTCATGAGTGTGCACAGGAGCAAGCAGGCTGGACCAGCATCGTTCCCTCCCACAGGGCCGGGCTCGCCCCAGGGGGGCGAATTTTCCATGATCTCTGCTCTCACCCGCTCTGCCCAAGTCTCTAGAGCATTTAGTTCCCTAAGCATGGGATTTGCTTTGACACCCAGAATTTTGGACTTGAGCTCCTCGGTTTGGATTAGGCTTATGCTGAATCCTGTGGTCTCCTTCACTTTTTAAGGTAGCTAAAAATAGCACGCCATCTGTGATAACTTAGATTTATAATGCCTCGCAGTGCTTTCGCAACCCCTAGCTCATGCTACTAATGATATAAATGGAGTTGGAAACAGTAATGATTCAGTTGGTCCAAGGAGCAGTTTGGATAATTATCTACAGGTTAGATTTGCTAGACTGCCACCAATACAAAATACCTACTGAAAATCAGTCACCAGGGCTTGAGAATTATCAGATGATTCATACTCCATAATTCACTTAGAGAATGACGTGGCCTCTCAGATTTAATCACTGCTGATTAATTTTATTGCTGTCTTATTTAAAACAATGACAACATAAACAGGGCCAGAAGGATGATGGTGTGGTATGAGTCACCCCTTTTCTCTTCATTTGCTGCTCCCACTGGAGCCCAGCCTCCTCACTGAGGCCTGTATCTGCCTGGGCTGAGGGACAGGCAGGGTCAGGTCTCGGGGGAACCCTTTATCCCTGGGCTGGATCAGAGCAAGGGACCTGGGATCTGGGGGCTTCTCAGGGGAGCTTTGCTAAGCTGCAGGTTCCTGGAACCAGCGAAGACTGTGGGCATTGACTGGTGAGTAGAAGGAAAGGATTAAACCCTCAGGGCAGTTAGAAGACAGAGGATCTGAAAAGCTGGAAGCATGTGCCTTGGCTCGGGAGGGGACAGTCCCAGCTCTCCCTCAGAAACCTCTCGGATCCTTGTTAACTGAATAAAATATTAAAGTTGATATGAAAGTGTATAAGACTTAATCACCCAGGCTCGTGTGAAAAAGCATTTTATGAAATGAAGGGAGTACATTCTTAAATACATTCAGCCTCTCTGAATGTTGGGATTAAATTGTACACAGTAAAGCACACAAATCTTAAGCCCCTGGCTTGACAAATCTTGGCCTGGGCATCTGGGCACCCATCACCTTTCCAGCTCCCAGAAGGCTCCTGTGCCCTCCCCGGGGAACTGAGGTTCTCACCTCTAGCACCATGGATTTGCTCGTCTGCCCCAGAGCTGCATACCAATAGAGCCACACAATCCCGTTCTTTCATGCCTGGCTTCCTTACTTAATATTAGGTTTCCATGCCCACCCCTGTGATGTGGCCTGGGCCTGCTACTTCCCTTCCCATTATCATACAGAACTCCCTTGAGCAGATAGACCTGGTTGCCATAGTCAGATCGTCCAGGGTGACAGGCTTTCCTGCTGCAATCATCCTTTGCTGGCCCCTGGAAGGTTCTTGTTAGCTGTGTGTCCCCAGGAGTAGCAGGCAGTGGCCTCCAGCCGCTCCCCAGCAAGGCCTGATGTCCACCATCGTGGGGCCACCTCTCGCTGTGCACCCGGGCTGGCCTCCCTGAGGGTTCTCCTGCCCCACCCTGTGTACCCCAGGGTGAGCTCCACAAGCACTGCACGGCGGGGAATGAGGCTGAGTCCAGACTTGGCGACCAGAGTGACAGCACCAGGCCCACTGCCCCTCGGCAGCTGCAGGACAATGCGAGTGACTGCGGCTGGGCCCCGTTCGGTGAGTTGGTGACAGCGCCTTGGTCCAGGCTCCTGAGTGGCACAGCGGGTCAGGGTCTCGGGGCCTTCCTGACTTTAGCATCATAGTGCTGGCCCTAGGTGCAAGCACCCGTCCACGACAGCTCTTTCCTGGCAGACAGCAGCTTTGCTGTACCAAGTCTGCAGGGCTGTGCACGGCGGTTGCCACCTGGATAAGATTCTCTGGTGCTTGGGGAGCCATGCAAGATCCCCATGTTATGTATTTCTCAGACTTGGAAGCTAGGGGCCTCTAAGCAGAACCCTGAGTCTGAGTGGGGACACAAGCCTGGGAAAAGCTCAGACACACAGCCTAAGTTGCACATCCGCCCCTGGCAGTCTTAGGAGTTGTATCTAATCTGGATGGCCTCACTTTTTCCTCTTTCTTTTCCTTTGCAAGAAGCTCAGGCTTTGTGTCGTGTAGCCCCACTCCAGAACTAAGCAGTGCTGACCTTTTCCTGTCAAATTCTAATCCCGGTAGATAAGGACAACTACCAGCAGCTGCTCGGGGCCCTGGACTACTCCTTCCTGTGCGCCTACGCTGTGGGGATGTACCTGAGGTAGGTCGGCCCCCGCCCTCTGCTTCTCTTGCTCCTTAGAGCTGGGCTGAGGTGCACTCAGCTGCAGCCCTGTTTATAGGCTGGGCCTTGAGGCAGGCGCATCTGGGCTCTGAGGCACCTGTTGCTGGGACACAGGCCCAAATATGAACCCCAGCCATCCAGCAGTCAGGACAGGGAAGCAGCGTGTGTGGACACGTCCCTGACTGCCTGTGTGGCCCCTAACAACTCCAAGTCCAGTGCTGGCCTCCCAAGTGCAGCTCCAGATGGATGGCTGGATTTGCACCCCACTCTATGACCCACCAGGGCCTGGGGCAGGTGATTGTGAGCACCTCTATGGACCCACATTTCGCTTTGAAGTAGGGCACAGTGTGTGACAGTATTGTGAGGACAAGCGGAGTTTGTGCCCAGAGAAACCTGCCTGGCCAGTTCCAAGCCCTGGTCAGATAGACTTGGAGAGTAGGATGTGTTCTGGGGTCCAAGGACCTCTGGCTGGTTAAGCACCGGGGTCATCTGTCCAGCCTTACAGGAACAAGGGCTTTAGTCCAGAGGCTTTTTTCAGTGATGGAGCTCTCCAGACTGCCGAGCTGCTCAGGAACCCGTGCATGTGAGAGGGTGACCTGGGCCCTCCCAGCTCAGGCCCCGCAGTGGGTGGTGCCGAGACACTTTCTTCCAGTGGAGTGGTAGCTCCATGGCCTTTGGGAGCGCTGGCTGGAGCCCGGCGTGCAGCAGCATGGCATGGCCTTGCCTTGGCAGGGCTGGGGCCTATGTCGGACTTGGACCCCTGAACCCTGAGGTCATGTGTTTCTATGCTAAAGACCACGGTCTTTCCAGACACAGGTTATCAGTAGGGAAAAAAAAAGACCTAAGTGGGAATAGGTTTTTCTCAGTTGAAATCTGAATCTCACCTGGCACAAGCTTGTGCTCTTGGGGATCATAGGGAGATCTGGAGACACACCCATCACAGTTCGGGAAGGGGGTGCCACTGCATCTGGTGGACAGAGACCATGGAGGCTGCTAACCATGCTATGCCACCCAGGAGCATCTCTGTCCAAATAACTCACGGGTGACCGCTGCAGAGGGCTCAGCACAGTCCAGTTCTGTAGCTCACATGAAGTCGTGGATGATGGGCATAACCTGCTTCCCACTGGCCAGGCCAGGTAGATGTGGTATGGTCACGTTCCTGCATTAGTTGGTATAATGGAATGGTATCCATTTGTTAGACCTGTGCTTTGTTTCCTATGTTTTGGGATTTTGTTTGTTTGTTTGTTTGAGGCAAGGTCTCACTATATAGTCCAGGCTGGCCTCAGACTCATGGTGATCCTCCTGCCTCAGCCTCCAAAGTGCTGGGCTTACAGGTGTGTGCTACTGATATAGGGTATATGATATACAACCGCCAAATAATATAAGGGAAATATTTTAACTTGCAACCTGCTAGATGTCTAAAACACCAAGTTTACGTCCTCTACTAAAATTAAGGAATGAATTCTAGGAACAACAGAGGTTAGGAGGAGGAAGAATTTATTGAGAGAAAGAAAAGCTTGGGGCCCGGAAAGTGGGTTGCCCACCAACTCTGCTTCTCAAGAGTGTCTGTTGATCAAAGCCTTGAGGTGAGGTGGATTCATGACGGGACAAAACTATACTCAGCTAATAAGATTACAAGTATAGTCACTTAGGTAGTGTTGATCCAATGGAGAAGTCACAAGGTGGGTGTGAGGTGGGACAAAACTATGGTCAACCAATAAGATTATAAATATAATTGCTTCGGTAATATTGATTACATGGGGATCAAATGGGAAAGTAGGTCACACAGCAAGTGCACATGGGACAGACAGGGCCTTTCCTGGGAAAGCTGGGTAAGGAGGTTCGGTCCCCCCAAGGTGATTGATGCCTACTTAGAATATCAGTCACTGCTGTTCATCCCTAGGTGATGTACATGGGTGTAGTCTGGTCCTCTTTCCTTGAAGCCTGGACCTTGGTGACTGCACCTCCAGCCACAGCTGTCTTCTGCCCGGGCCTCTTGAGGGCCCAGCCCTGTCTGACTGCCTACAATATTTCCAGATAACTTAGCTGTCTACAATAGCACCACGCCCGCCAGGCCTGTGCTTTTGAAACTGTCAAGTGGAGGTCAGGTCAGGTCAGGTTCAGGTACCGTGAGGCAGCACGAGAGACTCCCCAGGCCCAGCCTGATCTGCCCCGTGGCGTGTGGTGTGGTGGGTGAGCCTCATCTCTGAGCCTTGTTCCCAGTCTCAGAAGCTGGTAGGTTGGAGCAGAAGACAGCTCTAGAGTGCCCAGGAGCTGTAGGTGTCTGCTGCTCAGCTGCACAATGGCCTGGACGTGCTTTATCATTTTCAGCTGCTTCCTTCCCTGTTCCTGTTTAAAGATGATTGTGTGTGTGGTCCTCGGTAGGCCGTTCTGACTTGGTAAACTCAGAAGGAAAAGCTGGCCCTTGTGTTGGTTCTTGTGGTAAAAGACAGTAACATTAGCTAGACATGGTGGCGCACGCCCCCAGCACTCAGGAGGCTGAGGCAGGAGGATCATCACAAGTTCAAGGCAAACCTGGGCCACGCAGTGAGTTCAAGGCCAGCCTGAAGTACATAGCAAGACCCTACCTCAAAAAACAAAACAAACAAACAAAAGACCCCAAAATCCAGACTAACAGAAAAAGGACAGCAACACCGAAGCCAAACCAACCCAGAGCGCTGCCGGCAGCAGGGTGTGACCCTGGTCCCGCGGGATGATGTGGAAGGAAGCAGGACACACGAGTTTCCGTGTCATCGGGTCTGCCTGCCCCTTTTCTTCACTTACATCATGCTGTGGCCCGTGGGTACCCTTCCCCCAGAGCAGTAAGGAATGTTTGTGTGGTCATTGGTGTGTGGCAGTGGTCACCATGCACTCAGCATCTGGCGTCTTATGACACGGGGTCCTTGTCACCTCGGCTGCCACCATCGTGGCTGTTTGGTAGCCAGGTGACAGGTGGAAATGTGTGTCCATCTCTTGGGAGCCCAGACAGCTCTGGAGGTGAGCCCCGAAAACACTGGGCTTAAGGGCTGGCCGAGATTCCACCCCAGCTCTTCTCACCTCACCTGATTGGATGGGGACTTCTGTATCACCCAGACAGGCCTCAGGGGCCCTGGTGGCCCAAGGTATAGGCAGAACAGCTGAGTGTCATTTCTCCACAGGGCCATCCAGCCAGGCATATCTGTGCAGATGATTTAGGTACAGCTCAGGGGCAAGTGACCCATGCAGGATCCTGGTGACCCGTGCAGGGTCCTGGTGACCCTTTTTGTGGCTTTGGTCTGTAGTTTGACATTGACTGGATATTGTTTAGATAAAAATCTAGCAGGGCCAGTTTGGTTTTCTTTAACAGGCAGCATTCACATTCAAGTCAGTGCGTGTACTTTCTTACGTGACAGTTGGTGACTTTGTCTAGAAACAGGAAGCCTTCTGGATGTTGCCGTGCCCCTCTAGGTGAGGGACACTCGCAGGGCACAGCTGTGCCTGGTCCTCCAGGAACTGACACTCCCCTGAGTTCTGGGAGCTCTGGGGACAGCATGGGTGCGACCGGGGAGCAGCCCTGGCCATTTACCTTCGGGGTGTGTTTCTCTCCTGTGTTTGTCTTTCCTTCCTGTTCCCAGCGGCATAATCGGGGAGCGCCTGCCCATCAGGTACTACCTGACTTTCGGGATGCTTGCGAGCGGAGCCTTCACTGCCCTGTTCGGGCTGGGCTATTTCTACGATATCCACAGCTTGGGGTTCTACGTGGTCACTCAGGTAAGGGACCTGTGGCTGCTCAAGGGCCAGGTGCCGGCGTTCCGTGATGAGCGGGGTGGGGCGTTCCCCTCGCAGAGCCTGCTGTCTCTGCAGGTTCCGGAGCAGGGCAGGTTTGGGGCAGGGCCTGCGGGCACGGGAAGTCTGTGCTTTCTGCTGCCAAACTCCATCCACCCGCCAGGAGTTTCCGGCTTGAGGAGTGGCCCCTCCGAGATCCTGTTTGTCATTCCGAAGCAGCAGGGCAGGGGCTTGCCAGTGCCTGGGAAGGGAAGGAGAGATCCTGGAGGTGTGAGGAGAGGAGGCCAGCTGGAAGCCCTGGCCTGGCCTTTCCCACGCAATCTCTAGGCTTCTGTCCTCCAGCAGTCGCGTGGGTAAATATTGACCCGCAAGGAAAACGACAATGAAGGGCTGGTTTTGTGATACTTGATTGCCTATCCAAACAGCCTGGGGGAGTGTTATCAAATTATCAGAGCTGATTGCTTTAATTTTGCTACTCGAGATTTTGACCTGACAAAAAAAAAAAGGTTTTGCCCTGACGCTTGAAAAGGAGCGGCTGTGTAACTGCAGAAGTGATTTGCACTTGTAGGGGGCGCTGTGGGGCTCGCTTTTTCTGGTGCTCCAGGTGGTCCAGTATGAGCCCTCAAGAGGCCAAGTCTGAGCCCCCGCCCAGCTTAGGCCCCGTGTTCTCTGCATGTTCAGAAAGGCTCTCGTGCCCCGGTAGAGGCTGTTTGCCTCAGAGGCGGAGTAACAATGCCCCTGGCGTAGTTGGGGAAAATGAGCCGTTTCTGAGCCGCGTTTTACAGTGCAATTTATAAACCACTCTATAAAAAGAACAAAAGTTTGCTCTCCTCATAAAATTTTTAAAATCAAAAAGTCTGGAAGCTGGGTGTGGTGGTGCTGCTGGGCCTATCTTCAGAAACAGCTGCTGCAGACACCCTCTGGGCTGTCTAGACTCCCCCACCTCTGCCCTCTTTTTGCAGTGCTTGTACCCAAGGCCTTCTCACTGAGCTCCGTCCGCAGCTCCTTTGCATGTTTTATTTTGAGACCAGGTCCCCCCTAAGTTGCCAAATTGCCCAAGCTGGGTTGAACTTGTGATCCTCCTGCCTCAGCCTCCCAGAGTGCTGGGATGACAGACCTGCACCACCACAACCAGAGTGCTTGCTCTGGCCCAGGGTGAGCCTTCTCTTTGGTCCACTTGCCCACAGGTCATCAACGGACTGGTGCAGACCACTGGCTGGCCCAGTGTTGTCACCTGCCTCAGCAACTGGTTTGGGAAAGGAAGGTGAGGAGACGCCTCTTTCTGGCAGCATTTACAATTTAAGAGACTCGGAGGAAACCAGTCAGCTTTATTTCTAGCTTTTCTTCTTTCCCTCACCTCTTCTGCCCAGCAGGGGCTAGAACCTCCAGCTGCAGGTCCTAAAGCCCTGACAGGGCTGTGCAAGTGTATGGGTGGAGGGTAAGGGGTGGCAGTGCCCGGGGAACCACATGGAGTGGCAAATGGCAGAGTCCAGAGCCTGAGGCCCTTTGAGGCCAAGTCTCCACCTTGGGCTGGGAGCCTTTGAGCCCTCACCCGGTCATGCAGGGTCACCACCCAGTTCGCAAGCAACAGGGTTGGGCATGCCAACACAGCCGCAAGACACAGCCTGGGCACGGGTGAAGTCACGCGGAGGGTGCCGCACAGGCAGAGAGGCTAAAGTGCAAGGGGACGCAGAGCCTAATTTAGAAGCCGCCTCGGTCCCGGGCGGGGCTCCCGCCCCAGCTCTTGTTCACACAGGAGTTCTCGGCAAGTCGCCGCGTAACTTCTGGAAGCACCCTTTTACCTTTCAGGCCTTCCAAGAAATTCAGTAAAGGCCTCTTTCCCCTTTTAAATTATAAATAAAGAAGCTCAAAGGGGGAAACAGAATGTGTGATGGTGCTCTCCCGGGCGAGGACTGGTCGCAGCCCTCCTGCAGCAGCAAATGCGCCCCTCAGCTCGGCTGTGTCTGCTCGTGTTGCAGGCGCGGTCTGATCATGGGCGTCTGGAACTCCCACACCTCTGTGGGCAACATCCTGGGCTCCTTGATTGCCGGCTACTGGGTGTCCACGTGCTGGGGCCTGTCCTTCGTCGTGCCAGGCACCATTGTGGCCACCATGGGGATGGTGTGCTTTCTCTTCCTCATTGAACGTAAGTCTGCATGGCTGCAAGATGCCCCAGTAAGAGCAGCCTTGGCTTTGCCTGCCAGGAGGTCTGTGGTCTACTCTGACTCCCCAGGTGGTCAGTTCTCCTACTCTGGCCCGATTTTCCTGCTGTCTCCTGCTTACTGTGCCAACCAGTGTCGAGGTTCTTCCTCCTCACTCTCCTGCCCCGCCCTCTCCCCTGCATCCAGCTCAGGGGCCTGGCGTGTCTCAGCCTTGCCAGTGCCCTTGTCCAGCCAGCATGGCCGCCCCTGCTCACCGCTTCCTCCCTAGCCCAGGTGCCCTGCCGGTGTGTGTGCCCCAATCTGCTGTGTCTTGGACAGTGTTATCAAACACGGCGTGACATAAAGCCATAGGTCTTCATTAGGCAAAGAGTTCTACCAGAAAATTAAATTCCTCCTTCTGTTCCAGAGTCAGTACCAACTTCTGATTGCACAGATTTTGAAAATAATTTTTCAAGTAGAGATCCGGCAGCACGAGGTTGCAGGGCCACGCTGTGGTGGAAGAGCCAGCCTGTTCTGATCCCACAAGCTATTCTGATAACTTACGCTTGGCATTCAGTCCCTTCATCTGACTTGAAACAAGCTCTCATCACTGGAAGGTCCCAGGAGAACTCCAGGGGCAGGTGCTCAGGGTCAAATCAGTTTCCTCTGCCCATCATGGCACACAAGGTAGCTTGCCCTTGGCACTGTCATCTGAGAAAGGAGTGCATATCCTCTCTGGTGTGTCACTTCTTTCCTGTTGCTGAAGCCAACCTTTGGATTTTAAAAATAACCTCCATCTAGCCAAACTAGGGCCAAACAGCTCTTGGGCGGCCTCCAGTGTGGGTGAGACGGAAGCAAACGTACGGGATAGGCTCACAGTCACACCTGTGGGTGTGAACAGAGAGAGAATACCCGCGGGCGGGAGCTGAGGGAGGCTGCCACCCACACCCGCCCGGTCACTGGGTGGCTGTGGCAGTATGGCAGATGGGCCCAGACAGATGTCTGAGTTTCACAGGACAGAGCCTCGCTTCCTCTCTGTCCTTCCACATAGCCTCCCTTCCCTGCTTTGCATGGACACTGGGTTCTCCGTCGAGAGAGACATTTTGTCTGTACCCATTTCTATTTTTAATAAATTCTACAATCCCTTCGGGTTGTTGCCCTGATCTGCTCTGGTACTGGAGCTCTGCATCCGTTTACTTTCCATGCCGTGGTGTCTGGCATTTGGTGGCAGCGACTGGCCATGCCTCCTTCCACACGGGGGTTAACATTCCAGGGACCAGGTGGGCAGGCTGGGGGGGCTGCCCTGTGGCACGGTCCACTCACCTGCGACCTCAAAGTCTGTTTTCTTACACCTGTCCATGTTTAGTAAAAGCAGCAGGGTGCATCTTGTGCCTTTTCTTGTGTGTATTTGAGGGGCATGGGACACTGGGGACATGGGGACAGGAAGAGTTTACTGCAGGGAGGTGGACTGACATGGCCACCAGGCCACAGAGCTCCCCAGTTTCATTTCTGTGGGACGAGCAGTGAAGCCTGCGCAGGAATCCTCCTGAGGTGGGCGGTGGGCCCTGGGGCTCGGGTGCTGCGGGGCGCATGCTCAGCTGCTCTCCCTTTGCTCTTTCAGATCCCAAGGACATCCGCTGCACCTCCACCCTGACCACGGTAAGCCACGCTGTCTTCCTCGCACGGGCAGGGTCCTCCCAGGCGCCCAGCATTCTGGTCCTGTGTGCAGCTGTGCAGTTTAGGGAAGGCTGGCGGTCACTCGCTCCCCGGTGGCTGAGCAAGAGGCCCACTGTGGCCTGCTTCCCGAGGAGCCAGAGGCAGGGCTGGCTGTGTTTCCCAGGAAAGGGGACTGCCCAGCTTCCCCCGGGCCACGGTGTGATAGAGGAAAGTGCCATGCAGCTGGCCAGTGTCACTTGCAGTTGGTGGCCATGCTTCTCGGGTGGGCCTCGTGCCAGTCCCTGGGCACCTGCTCCCGCCCTGAGGGCAGGCCATGGCTGCTGCAGTCCCGCCCCCCCGCCATCTCACTCCCACACATGGGGTCTCCCTCTGGCCCACATCCTGCTGGGGCAGCGCCCCCCTTCTCCCCTCCTTATTCTCCCTGGTCCTCTGCCCGGGCCCATGGTGGACACCATTGTTCACCCCCCACCCATGAAGCATGGCGTGGGCCTCCAGTCACGCTGGTCCCGCCTGCAGACTGCTTCTGGGCCCACATTCTGCAGACGCCAGCCTCACTGTCCTCATTCGTGCTCACGTGGGAGCATCTGCCCAGCCCACAGCTTGCGCCACCCCACGTGCGCTGACATCGGTGGGCCCAGCCCCATCCCTGCCCCAACCCCCTTCAGCCCACTGCCCACTTGCCCTTCTCTGGAGAGGCCTGTGCTCTTCTCAGACGGAGCCTGACTGCGATAGACCTGGCTTCCCCCACTAAGCCCACCAGCCCCTGGTGTCCCATGTTGGGGTCAGGGACTGTCCACACCCAGACAGGCAAACCAGGGGTCACCCAGCTCCTCCTTCCTTGGCTCTGAGCCCACCTCCACCGGCTCTCGTCATCCTGCCCTCTGCGGCTGTGGGGCGTGTGCAGGGCGCCCCTCGCGTCATCTTGCCCTCAACTCTGTGTCACTGCTGTGCCTCTGGGCTCTCGAGACAGCCGGTCGGCCCCTCCTGCCCCCCAGATTTGTTCACTCTCCACCTGCACAGTCATCTCAACGCAGAAGCTGCAGCTGGGTGTGGCTTGGGAGGCTGAGGCAGCACTTGGGAGGCTGAGGCAGGAGGGTTGGAGGGTTGCAGGATCGCCATGAGTTCAAGGCCAGCCTGGACTGCAGAGTGAGAACCTGTCTCAAAAAATGAAATGAAACAGAAGAGCTGGGAATGTAGCTTCATGACAGAATGAACACCCCTGGGTTCAATCCCCAAAACCACACACACAAAAAGCCACCAGATGCCACAAGCCATGGCCTTGTCTGAGGCCAGCATAAAACATGCAGCATAAAACACCTCCCAGAGTTGGAGCTGAGCAGGGCAGAGAGAGACAGAAAGAAGGGGGGAAAGAGGAGGGAGGGGGAGGGAGGGGGAGGGAGAGGGAGGGAGAGGGAGGGAGAGAGAGAACCGGCCTGCCCATTGCTAGGTACACTGCGTGGGATTTTGAGTCTAATTCATTGCAGAAGAAGGTTTGGCCACTTCATTAAATAACAACAACAGCAACAAAAAAAAAAATTAGGAAAGAAAATTCTGAAAACAACTACATTCTGGAAGATGCTACACAGCACAGGGTTTTTTTAAAAAGAAAGAAAGAAAGAAAAAGAAACAGCAGTTGCTATTTGCAAATACTCATGCTGTCTTCTTGCCGGCCATGGGTAACACTCCTAGAGACGCTGTTGTTCTGTGAGCCCCCTCAGGACTGCACAGCCGGCGGCACTGGGCTCTCTCTCCTGCCTGCAGCATTGGGGCCCGGGGAGGGTGCCTCCTGGCAGGCCAAGCACCAGCACAGGCATAGGCTGGGCAACTGGGAGGGACCTCGGGGTATGGCTTCCAGCTCCAGGGTATACAGTGGGCTGGACCCCTGGTGTCCCAGACCTGGAGCTGCGGCCTCTGCTGTTTTCTCCTCTCTACATCCTCCAAAGCCATTCACTGAGATCTCCCCCAGCCCAGCTGTCTCCAGGGAGCCACCCACAGGCCAGCCAGGTAGGGCCCCTCCCTCTCCTTGTGACCAGTCACACTGGACAAGTCCACCTGCTTCTGGAGATGGCCCAGCATCTCTCCTGACAACAGTACCCACCCTGTCTAACCTCTCTGTTTTCCCCATGGTACTGGGGCGCTTTTTTTTTCCTGTCTTTTTTGAGACAGGGTCTCACTATGCAGTTTAGACTGGCCTTGAGCTCACTTTGTAGCCCAGGCTGGTCTTGAACTCACAGCAATCCTCCTGCCTTAGCCTCCTGAGTGCTGGGATTACAGGCATGTGCCACCACGCCCGGCCCCCCATGGTACTGGGGCTTGAACTCAGGGCCTTTACAGTGAGCTATGTTCCCAACACTTCAGGGTCTAGCAAAGTTGCCTAGACTGGGCTTCAACTTGTGATCCTCCTGCCTCAGCTTCCCAGTGTGCTGGGATTACAGTTGTGAGCCACCACACCTGGCCCCACCTTGTATAACTTCCTGTCACACCCTATTTGCTGCCATCCTTTTGTCTCCTCCCTGGATCTTCAGATGCGTGAGGAAGGTGTTTTAGGTGTGATTTGCTCTAAGCAAGCTACATTCCAGGATGTTCCCATCCAAAAGTATGATTTTTCAGAAAAAAAGTCCTGAGTTTCCAACATTTTAAAGTTTTTGTTAGAGAAATTCAGAAACAAAAGGTAAAAATAATAATGCAAGAGCCCCCAAATATCCAGAGCAATCTTGAAAAGGAACAAAGCTGGGGGACTCAAGCCTCCCAATTTCACGGGGGATACGTGCAGGGCAGCGGCCGGCACTGCAAGGCCAGGTGGAGCCCAGCCCTGGGCAAGGGTGGCCTTGGCAGCATGGGGTGGTGGGCACCAAAGACACCTCACTCCAGAGGCAGTACGGACTAGAGACATAACCGTGAGCTTTTAAAAGACACAGGCGCAGGTCCTCCCAGTCAGCAGAGCTTTCGCAGGTGTGGCCAGGGCACACAGGGTGTGCGTCAGTCTGTGGTTTGAGTGTCACAGTACCACCTCAGCCGGGCAGTTTTAAGAAAAGAGGTTTACTTTGGTTCCTGGTTCTAGAAGTCCAAGGTCAAGGGCCACACCCAACAAGGCCTTCCTGCAGGTAGGGTGCCAAGGTAGTGCCAGGCACTGCACGTAAGAAGCCAGGGGCATACATATGCGTGTGTTTCCTGGTCACTGTCCGTCTGATGAAGCAACGAGGCTGTCACAGGGCCCTGCAATGTCGACCTTGTGCGATCCTCTGAGCACAGTCTTGAGATTGGTCTCCACCCTCTTCATAGCTCACAGGAAGCCTCGGGCAATGCCCAGGCCATCCCCAGAACAGCAGAACCAGAGAAATGGGTCAGCTGGACTTCCTCAGAATTTAAAACTTGTGTTCAAAGGCCGCCATGAAGAAAAATGAAAAAGTACCTGGAATGGGGGTCAAGCCAGACACTCAGGTACATAAAGAGCTCTTGACACTGTCGTGAAAACACAACTACTTTTAAAAAGGTTGGAGGATCCTGACAGTCATCCCTCCTGGGAAGATAAGAAGTGGCCAGGAAACAGGTGGTCAGCACCACCAGCCACCAGAAAAATGGAACCACAGCCGCAGTGAGACCCACTTCCTACCCAGCAGCATGGGTGTGGACGAGGGGGTGGGGGAGCCGGAACTCAGACCCTGATAACACTTAGAGGTGGCGGTTCCTCAGAAGGCTAAGCATAGAGCTACCTTCAGTGCAGCAGGTCCCCCCAGGGATCTACTGAGGGGAAGTTGTGCCCACACATGAGCTGGTACGGATACGTTCCTAGCAGGACTGAGAATAGCCCGACCCTGGGAACCACATAACTCTCTGCAGACACGTAGGCCGACGCTCTGAAGGAAGCCTAAGTCGCCCTGACCGGCATTTTTGTCTCTTTCTCCCTTGGTCTTGGTCTTGGTCAGTTCTTCAAGAAGGGACTTGCTTTCCTCCTGTTACAGAGGGTCTCACGCCCAGGGATCCAGCTGATGAGCCTGCTGTTTTATGTTAATCATTTGTTGTGTTTTCTCTTAGTAGCTTTCTGGTGATGGTGGAATCCAGCCTTGCTAAGGAGAGTTGGGCTTGATTTTAAGCTAATTAGTAATGGCTTTAATTAAATTTTCTTCCCCCAGCATTTGCAAGCCTACGAGAATGGTACAAACAGATTTAGACTCCAGAAGCCAGCGTCACTCAGCGAAAAGAGCAGGCCCCTGGTAAGTTCCATGCGACTTCCGGTGAGCAGAACTTGCGGTCAGGGCTGCAGAGTCCCTCAGCTACAGAGCTGGCCGGCCTTCTGCCTAAAGAACGATCACACACACTGGCCCTTTAAAAAAATCAAATTTCTGTGTACTTCTTCAGTGGAATCCAAGTTTGTCCTGGCTGGCTTTCTTTGGATGCTAAGCTCAACGTACTTCACATCTTTTTTTTTTAAAGAGTAGGAGAATTTATTGGCAAAAAGCACTGGGGAATAGGAATAGCTCCTGAGAGACAGGAGGGGTCCTGCATTACAGGGAGCCTACCTCTCCAAGGAAGGTTTATAGAGCGAAATTATAAGGTGGGTACAATGTGGATCAAAATTATGATCAACCAATAGGATTACAAGCATAGCTGTTAGGTAGTGTTGATCCAGTGGTAGCAAGGTACGTGGTGACATCATTAACCTGGGTCAGTAATCTGCAGTCGTCTTTAGTCTTAGTGTTAGTGGTCTTAGTCTAAGAGGATGGGAGCGGTGGTGGGAGAGGACGGCCCACCCCTGATGAGCTCATGGCAAATCCCAGGTGATTATACCAGTAATCTCAGGCTTCTGTTTATCCTTCAGGGAAGAATGTAAATTTGGCCGTTGTGACTTTAATCTTCTCCACAGGCACCCCCAGACACAGTCTTGATATGTTCCCATCTTCCGCCCTGACCCTCTGGAGGAGTCCTGTCTGATGGCCCAGTACAAGTCCACCTAATTTAGCTGTCTGTAATGTTGCCCCCTCTGCAGTTAGGGGACAATGGGAGTGGTTTCCATCTAGCTGCTTCGAGCTGAGAAGGGTCAGTGTAGGGGAGACCGCAGCCAGGGGCCTTCTCCAGAGAGCTAACTAGTGGGCCTTGGCTAGAGGTCCTGCTGCAGTTTAGCAGTTATGAACTCCCTTTATAAGGTCAATCTAGCGGGTTCTGGTAAAGAGTCTGGCACATTTCTTGTTGGTTTGATCTGCATGATCACTGGGAGTTTGGCAGCCTCTAGGCAGGAATAAAAACATTTTCCAAGACATTAAAGCGTGTATAATCAGAGCACGAGCACTGAGAGCCACACACAGAAGCCGCTCTTTGGGGACTGGGATAGTGATTGTAACTAGCTGGCTCTCAGACCCCCCTACTGATGGGGGTTATCTGTAAGTCTGATTCTTGTCCTCAGTCCCTCTAGTTTTAGCTGCAGGAAGGTGGAGAGTTTGGTGGTTTGGCAGGACAATTTTAGCTAAGAAACTTAAAGACTTTTGAACTTTTATAGATTTCACCATATTTTTTCTTTAAGGAACCATGATAGTGGTCAGCTACTGGTGTAGCTGGAAACTGCCAAAGCTTTTTTATATCTTTTTCGTATCTAGCTTTTATTACTGTGTATTGTTTTCAGACATCTTTTGGTTATACTTCTCTGCTGGGTGTTTTAAAATCAAGTTAAAGTAAGACCTGTGTTAATCAGAATTAGCCTCATGCTGTCTGCCAAGGTCAGTTATGCGTCCTCAGGTATTATGGAAGCTCTTAGCTCTTCTGTCAGTTGTCGGCCACCAGGGTGGGTCACAGTCTTGCTTGACTGATCCTTCTTTAGCCCACTGCACATTTGTTGCTTCCTGTCCCTTGGGGTTCAGCATTCTCCCTCCTCCAGAAGCTCAGTGACTCCAAAGTTGTAGGAGCCTGTGGAAAAGTTTCATGTCCTAGGTCCTCATCCTTCTCCACACCTTTAATCCAACCCAAAAGCTGTTCACTCACTGCACAGCTGCTGTCCCTGCTCAGCAGCCCGTACACTATGCCCACGGGTGGAGGTGGGAAAGGAGACAGCCAGAGTGAGCAGGGATGCCCACAGGGCACTGGTGCCAGGGAGGCTGCCCTCAGCAGGTGGCACTGGGGCAGGGCTGTGCAGGTGAGGGGCAAAGGTGTCAGGTAGGGAGCACGTGGATGTGTGGGGTGTACGGGGAGGAGTCGCATCACAGGAGCAGGAAACCATGAGAAGACGAGGGGACCTAAAGGACTACCCATTTTACAGATGAGGGAACTGAGGCAGGGATGTGATGTCTCTGCCACACCTGGGCTGCCCCCATGTCTCTCTCGACTGCTTCTCCAAGCTTCGTGCATTGCACCTACCTATCCTCAGGCGATCTTAGATCTGGTTTTAGTGGTTAGGATTATTAGTGCCTTTTTCTCTCCTCACACCTCTTAAAGGTCAATGTACCAAGGGAGCTGCTTGCTTTGTTCCCTTTATTTCCCGATGAGATTTGTCTGTGGCAGCTGAAGTAGCAGAAGAGGGCGGATGATGCCTTGGCCCCTGGGTCTTAGTGAAATTGTAAGCAGTGATGAACTGAAGAAATGCTCTAGAGTCTGTGCTCACCTCCGGGTCGGCACTTACAGTCATGTCCACATGGGGCAGTGGAGGCCTTGGGTGCTGCTGACCTTGAAGCCAGTCCCACAGTGCTTTGCTACCCCCATGAAAGCCCATTTCCTCCCGTACCCTCAAAGAGCCAGTTCCATATCTAGGAGCAGGCAGGTCTCGAACCACGCTGTCAGCCACAGGGACACGGCTAGGCAGGTCCTTGTCTGCAGCTTCCTGGAACGGAGTCCTCTGGCGCAAGAAGCCCCCAGTCCACCACTCAAGCCCCACAGGCCCCAGAGGCTCCTGAGTATAGTGTTTGGAAACACAGAGCTGAGCCTGCACCCAGACCTCTGTCTTATCTGACTTCTTTGGGCTTCTTTGGGCTCTGGAAGGGGGAGGCAGTAGTTCTGGATTGGGTGCCCGGGTGCCTGGCTGAGAAGGGCAGCTGCTTCAGGAACAGAGCTCTGGTCGACAGCTTGAAGCCAGCCCAGCAGATGGTACCCAGAGGCACTTCAGGAATTCAGGAGGGGCTTCAGGTGGCCCCAAAGCCTCAGGTCACATGTGCGCTTTGCTCGGTCTCTATCATGTGCTGGTTGGCTACTTCACAAAGAGGTCCATGATGTCCTCAGCTCCAGCCTGGGTCCGGGATGCCCCAGGGGCAGCTGCACTGGGGCTCAGCCAACCTGGACACCAGGTGCACCCTGTGTGTGGCCCCGGGAGAACTCAGTTCAGTGAAGGTACATTCTCGAGTTCCAGCTCTCGCTCTTTGTCTTCCTCGCCCTTATGGATGGACTTTGGGAGGATGTTCTGCTGTCACACCGGGGGTTTGTCACTTCATCCCCAACAGCCCAAAGGGTCCACCATGAGGTGCGGTCACATACCATCTCTGAGGGCACAGGTCAGGGAGCTGGCCCCGCACCCATGCTGAGTGTGCAGAGGGACAGCTTCGCCACAGCTGCTACCCACTTCCTCAGTTCTGTTCTCCATCAGATGAGAATTTTGAATGTCAAGGGTAGGATGTAGAATACGGTGCTGCTGTTACATCTTTTTCCTTTTAAATGTTTTTTACTGTACTTTTAACCCAGCTTACATGGGTAACAGTAAGGGAAATACTATAAAACCTGTTGGGCTTTGTGGAAAGTTGGAAGCTCATGGACGCTTTCTTGGAAGAGCATTTTTAGATCGTCCTTGCTCTGACTTGGAAGCCACCCATGGCTGGGGTCACTGTCTGCTTCAGGGACTGCAAACCGTGTCCCTTAGGAATGTCCAGAATATCAGAGGTCAAAAGTGTCAGAATTGACTTACAAATTTTAAAATAATGTTGCTTCTGGTAAAGTATGTCCATAAGCAACTCCTTGGAAAGTGCACATTCCTGTACAGAATTCCTCACTGATATTTCCACAAACATTATACCTTACTTCCACCACTAACAGCTACTGATTTAGGTTTTACCTTCTAGAAAAAGATCCTACTGTGATATGGGAACATAGATGGCTACTTAAGCATTCTTGGAGGTCAACATGAAAATCCAGCTTTGAATGATGAGTTAATGTAATATTCCAAGCATTTTCCTTTGTTTCTAAAAACTTGCAAATATTTTTTTAACAGTTGCCAAATATATCATTGTCTTAGTCACTTTTCTTGATGCTCTGGCACAATGCCTGATGCCCGGAACTTAAAGGAGGAGGCGCTTGTTTTAACTCACCTTAGTCCACAGTCAGGTAGCTCCAAGGTAGGAACGGCTGGCAGAGGAGAGGGGCTCACAGCGTGGAACACAGGAAGCATGGAGAGGAGGGAGGACCCAGGGAAGGAGATGGACTCTTCCGGGCCGCACCCACAGCCCTGCCTCTTCCAACCAGACCCCGCCTTCTGGCAGCAAGTCAGCTAGGAGCCCTGTGAGCCCTTGAGGCTCTGGCGGGCATCCAAGTAGAAACTGTAGCACCCATTTACATGGTGCTACAGTAACTGACCAATTTCTGTCCACTGATGTGACATCCACTTTATGGTATTTTTTTCACTTTTCATGTTATTTTTCACAAATAGATGGCTAGAACTGCTAGATCAGAGGGTGTTGTATGTTAATAGTGTTTCATGAGAGTGTGTGGGTGCTGATGACTGTATGACAGCGGCTAACTGATGTCACCCAACACGGCCTCGAGACTTGGAGTGGAAAGCAGAGTCACCAGGTGACACTGCCATTGGATTCTGACCACGGTTGTGCCAGATCTACCCACTGTTGACAACTGCTTTTCCTCTTTTTAATGGGACTCGTGTCCAGGACCCGGAGATGCAGTGCTTACTGCTGTCCGATGGGAAGACTCCCATCCACCCGAGCCACATCGTCGTTCTCCCAAGGGACAGCGGCAACGGCATGGCCATCAGCTTCACGGGGGCCTTGAGGATCCCGGTGAGTCACATATTGGGGAGAGGCGTGGTCCTGGGGGTGACACAGAATCAGAGTTCTATGGGCGCAGAACTTACATGTCAGACACACAGATCGTGCAGCCATGAGCTCCAGGGACCGGAGTAGCTAAGAGATGTTCCCTCTACATAGTGTACTTGTCCTTTCCTTGAGATTAGTTTCCTCCATTTAGAAATTCAACAAGTTTATAGACAAGCATGGCTTTCCTTGAAAGTCCACACATCTGGCTGCTCTGGGCCAGCATCCCCAAGGGCCCAGCCCTCCCGTGTCCCTCGCCCTGTTTCTGCCCCATGACGTGCTGTCAGTAGCACAAGCCATGGTCCACTGCCCTGCACACCATGGGAGAGGCGAGCAGTGCCGGACAGAGGAGCTCAGGGCCCTGGGTCTCTGGACTTGGTCTTAGAAAATTCTGTGGCCGGCCTGCAGGGGTATCTGATCAGCACACACGGAGAGTCTAGAACAAGCAGCTCTCGGAGGGAGGTGCAGCAGGAAGGTCTCTTGTGGCCTTGACTGTTCTCATGTTACATTCACGGGCCCACTCATCCACACATGAGGGGCGCGTGCCGGACGCGTAGGAGCTGTGTCCTTCCTTGCTCAGAGGGCAGCAGGTACAGGGAACCAAGAGCAGAAGCAGCTGGGGCAACAGTGGGCTCTGCTATGGAGCCGGAGGTCACTGTCAGGCGGGGCCCCTGGGTGCAGGAGCCCGGGCACCAGAGGGGCGAATACCAGTCTATATGCAGCTCTTGCCATCCGCCAGGCAGGGGAAATGAGAACCGTGCAACCCAGCACCTCAGAATACCTTGCAGAAATTAAAGGGCAAGGACTGCCGCTTCAGGACGAGAGGGAGAACGGGGTCCGCAGCAGTGAGGCTGAGGTGGGCTCTACCCCGCAGTGACTGTCCAGGCCCGGCCACCAGGGCCCCGCACAGGCCTCTGAAGGCCGGCCTGTGAAAGATGTTGACAGTAGCTTGTTTTGTTTCTCATTTGTTTTGTGTTTCTGAAAGAGGGTTCTCGCTGTGTCGCCCAGGCTAGCTTCCGGCTTCCTGCTTCCTGCTTCCTGCCCCAGCCTCCCAAGGGCTAGTATTAACAGGCATGCATCAAGAAGCCAGCTTGAAATAAAAGTTATTTTTAAAGTTGTGCTCTTCATAACGACAGACCACTGTCCTGCCCTACCTGACCATGTAGCGGCCCCAAATACTTTGGTCTAAGTAGGGTGTGCTCCATCCTAGCGTGCAGTGTGGGCTGGGAACTGGGTGGCACACCAGCTTAACTGCTCAGCTCTAGGGGCATCAGGACCCCATCTTCAGAGGGTACTGGGTGAGGAGTCTGGGTGGCTCTCCCCGGAGGCCACAGCCTGCCGGGTCCTTTCGGAAGGCCCCCGTGGATGGATCTGCTCCAGAGCCGGAGCCTTCCTGTGAGAGTAGAGCGGCCCGCTGCTCGCCGCACCCTGTGCCGAGTCCCCTGGGGCCACTGGCTCTCTCCCTGCAGGGCGTGGTTGAGTTCTCTCTGTGCCTGCTCTTCGCCAAGCTCGTCAGCTACACCTTTCTCTTCTGGCTTCCGCTGTACATCACCAGTGTGGGTGAGTATGTCGCCAGCGTACTGTGCGCTTTGGTGACCTGGTGACCTCAGCCCCTCACACCCCTGGTTCCCAGAGTGTGGGGACACAGGGACCAGACCTAGAAGGAGAGCAGCTGGATCACTAATGGTGGCCTCCAGGGGCGCAGCACCGGCACTGCCTCTCTAGGCTGCGGCTCCCAACCCCACAGATGCTGCTGTTTCCGGCAGCCTGCGTGTCAGTCCGGGTCACTGCTGCCTGGGGAGGGAGGCTTCGAACCCCTGGTAACCCAACCTGGAAAGCGCCTCCAGGAGACACGTTCAGACTGGAGGAGGGCTGACCCTGAGTCCAGCAGAGGTGAAGCCATGGGTTACGACAGAACAAACCAGGAGCTAGACAGGGCGTCCCTGTGGGGACCCCAGGGCAATGGGAGGGGCCACACTGGCTGACGGTAGAGCCCTCAGGCAGTTGACAGGGCCAGAGCTGGAGAGCAAGGAGGGCCTGAGAACAGAGCAGCATTTCATCAGGGGATGGCGGCACAGCCCATGCCTGTCACGTGCCAAGCCCTCCTCCGCCGAGCTGGAGGCAGGAGTGCAGTCAGCCCGCTGCGCCTCTCCTCTGAAGCTGAGCCAGAGGACAGTTGCTCCCTGGTGTGAATTGCCCTGGGATGGGAGCCCGCCAGCCCTGCTGCGCCGCCCCTGAAGGGCACACCCTCACTCCTCACCTCTGCTCCTTCCACAGATCACCTGGATGCCCAGAGGGCGGGCGAGCTCTCCACCCTGTTCGACGTGGGCGGGCTCTTCGGTGAGCACACACCTCCCTCCGTGGGGGGTCCCCTCTTCCAGCCAGGCCTCTGACCCTGAACTAGCATCCTCTCCCTCTCGGGTGGGTGGCAGAGTGGTTGCGCTTGGACTCGTGCAGGTAACAGGCTTCAGGTCTGACCCCACGATCACCCTGTGGTTCACCTGGAGACGCCCACACGGGGCCATGACCAGATGAGCCTCCCAGAGTGACAGCTACTGCCGCTGTCCTCACCCGCCTTCCTGGGCTCTGGGTGAGCTGGTGCCCACCTAAAGCTGCCCTCTCTGCTGCAGGTGGGATCCTGGCGGGTGTCATCTCCGACCGGCTGGAGAAGCGGGCCTCCACCTGCGGTCTGATGCTGCTGCTTGCAGCACCCACGGTCAGCTTCTTACCGACCAGCACTGTCCCCAAGGTGTCCCCTCCACTGTGTGCGGCAGGGGCTGCTCCTACCCCCGGGGGCTTCCATGTGTAGTCAGTCCTCCCTAGAGCCCTGCCCTGCCCTTTTTTTTTTTTTTTTTTTTTTGCGGTATTGGGGATCGAACTCAGGACCCTGCGCTTGCTAGGCAAGCGCTTATTCCACTGAGCTATATCCCCAGCCCCTTTTACTTAGTTTTTTTTTTTTTCCCTGCCCTGTCCTGCCTACCCCACCTCCCAGCCCATGCGAGGGTCACGCCACTCATGAGCATTTAGGAGCTCAGGACACTGGGTAGCTGATGTCCCCTTGGTGTGCCTCAGTTTCCCCTTCTGACTGGCAAGATTGACAGTGGCACTGCTGCAGGGTGGCTTCAAGGAGTGTCAGTACAGTCCGTCACAACACTGGTGGCCCTCGTGCCCACCCTTGCATCTCCACGGGGCTGTGGCTGTTGCCCAAACAAGGTCCAATCCTCAGTCATCTGGGGACTTGGACACTCAAAGAAGGTTCAGGAAAGGACGGCCGATGTAGCCCCTTGCCAAGAGGACCCTACCTCAGAAACACAGCCACAGCTCTCTGTCGGCACCAGGAACACAGGGCCCCTGCACAGCGCATGTTCCCCAGGCAGCCAGGGCTGGCCACAGTCAGCTTATCCTGTGCTTCTCTGTCCGCAGCTGTATGTGTTCTCTGCCGTCAGCAGGATGGGCCTGGAGGCCACGGTCGGTGAGTGCCTGGGGCCTTACCGCTCTCCTTCTTCCACACACCTGTCTGCCAACAAAGCTGAGTGACAAATTCGGCTGTGTGACAAATGCATGGTGTGGCCAAGCGGCCCATGTGCCTCTGCAAGAGAGGCTGGCACCACACCCCTGGGCAAGGTCTGCCCCTCTAAGTTGGGAGAGGGTGCAGGAGCATGTGGACCCCTGGTCAGGCTGGGAGGGCTCTGGGTACCAAGGGTAGGAGCCCCCCAGAAGCTGAGGTGTCTGGAAGTCAGCTCTCCTGTGGGGCCTCAGCAGCCAGGGACCTGCACCTGGCCGCAACCAAGACTCTGGGGAGTGACTGCCAGCGTCAGCCTGGGGACAGGCAGGCAGGCCCAGCCACCACCTCCCAGCAGGCCTCTGTGACCCACCCTGGTGCCCATGCGTGGCCACAGAAGGCACTTGGGGTGTGCTTCTGGCCCTCAGAAGTCCTGTGCGCCCTGTCCTGCAGGTGGGCAGTGGTGGAGAGACATGGGGGTGACAGTCCACTGAAACCCTGGGAAACAGTGGCCCATGGGGAGGGCGTGCAGTCTCTGCCAGCCCAGAGTCCGGTTCAGGAGAGCAACCTGGGGGCACTCCATGCAGGCCATGCAGGGCGGAGCATTTGGTGCCCCCCAGGGATGCACACAGCATGGCTTTGCCCTTCTTTCTCTTGGCCTGCCGGCTGCCACTGCCCACTGTGGGCCAGGAGCCCAGTCCCAGGCTGCTGAGTAAGACCCACGTGTTGGGGGAATGAGCCCTAGCCTAGAAAATGTCACTGATGGGGCAAGGGGACGTTATCTGTGTCTCCTGGTGGCTGGATGGCCTCTCCCTGCCCTGCTGTGTCCTGCGGCCACCGCAGGCTCTCTTGAGACACTGTCTGCTCTCCCCCAGCCATGCTGCTGCTCAGTGGGGCACTGGTCAGCGGGCCCTATGCGCTCATCACTACTGCTGTCTCTGCAGACCTGGTGAGTGACTGGGCGCCTCACCACCATCACATGTGACCGGGAGGGAAGCTCGGGGTGGAGCAGAGTTTAAGTTTCCTCCTGGGCACCATCTGCGTGTGGGATTGTTCTGCAAAGTGAGTTGCACACGTTGTATGTGGAGGGCCTAGGCACTTCTCTCATTTCTAATGCTGCTGACATCTTCCACGTGCACATTCTGCTGTCTTGCAGGGCACACATAAGAGCCTAAAAGGAAACTCCCACGCCCTCTCCACGGTGACAGCCATCATCGACGGCACCGGCTCTGTAGGTACGTGCAGGCGTTGCCCCAAGCTCTGCGCACAGTGGGGGGAGCACATGTCCTGTCCTAACAAGGGGCCAGTCAAGCTGGCTTAGAAAACTGGGGGAGGTGGGGTTAGGAAAAGGAAGGGGTTGGGCCCCTACCCACACAAGGGTACACTCCCAGCGACCTCCCACCAGGCCACCTCGAAGGAGCACCAAGCCGGGACCACACCTTCTGGGCTTTAGAGACAGTGCATAGGCTGGCCAGCAGCCCCCAGAGGACAAGCAGGGGACCTGGCCATTCCAAGAGCCTCGCCTTGGGCCCCTGCCTGGACCAGGCACTCACAGCCATGCTCCTGCTGGGAGGGGCTGATATGCCAGCACTCCTGTCCCTGGGAAGCTGAGCTCTGGCTGCTGGGGACGCACCAGCCAACCAAGAGCCTCCCACGTGATAGGGTGGTAGGACTACAGCAGGGGCAGCTCAGGAAGCCCAGCCCAGACAGAGCCTGGCCCTGCCGCCCTTCCAGCTGCCCATGTGGGCTTTGCCCTTGGCTGTCCTGTGGCCTCTATGCCCCCTAGGGAGAGACACCCACAGCCCTGTCCACAGGTGCAGACCTTGGCGTCCTTCCTACACCACTGTCGCTCCTCCCTGCTCCTCAGAAACACCTAGCCAGGCGTGGTGGCACACACCTCTATTGTAGCTACTCAGGAGGCCGAGGCAGGGGACTCCTGAGTCCAAATCCAACTTGGGCAACTTAGCAAATCTGTCTGAAGAAAATGAAAAAGGCCCAGAAAGCTGAGTGGAAGAGTGCGTGCCTTGCATTTGCAAAGCCCAGGGTTCCATCCCAGTCCTAAAACACAAAGGAAAAAGCAACCACCCAGCTAGCACGTCCCCTGTGCCTGAATCTGGGCTCACACCATCTTTCTGTGAATCCTCCTCACATGCCTGGGGAGCTGTCGTGGCTTCTGGAAGCTCCTGGCCCACAGTCCCTCTGCCTCTCCCTGCTGTCAGTGCCCCCCCCCCGCAGAACAGAGCAGTCCACTCCCCTCTCGTCCCTCCCCTCCCCCCCTAGGGGCTGTCCCAGGAGTTTGGGATTCGCGGGGCCACATCCCCTGTGAAGTGAACCTCGGGCTGGTCAGAGGCAGCTAGGGTTGCAGACAGGGTCTGGCAGGTCCCTGGGAGTCGGATCCGTGGGTGGAGTGAGGTCCTCACATGCCAGGGCACAGAAACCCTGCTCCAGGCTCTGGCTGCCATTCCCGGGCCTCGGGTGACGGATCCAGCTGGTCCTGAGAAGTGGAGGTAAGGTCACCGATGTTCAGAAGGCCAGGCCCTGGCTCTGATACCCCCAGCCACAGAGCAGCCCAGCTCCAAGTGGGTGGGGTCCTTTGCCTGAGGCGGCTTTGGTTTACCGGGTGGTGTGGAGGTCACACCTGTGACGTTCTCTCACAGGGCCCCCCTTGGCTCTGGGGACAGGACAGGCCCAGGAAGAGGGATGGGAGGGGCTGATGCCATGCCTGGTAGCGGTTCTAGGAGTGAGTGGCCCACCTTCGTCCCTCTGCACAGCCACCCCCAGCTCTGGAGTGAGTCCTACGCTCACAGGGACACTCTTTCTCACACTAATGTGAAGGTCTGCTGGCAGCCGAGTGCTGTGGTAAAGCAGAGAGCTGAGGTTGGGAAAGGGGGCAGGGGGAAAACACACTTTTTTGATAGTGTTCTTAAAATGAGGGCACAGTGGAGGTGGCATCCGAGGGAGGCCAGGTCTGCACGGAGAACCATGGCGCTCCAGGCTGTAGAGAGAGAAGTGGCCCGTGGGGGAGGGGGGGATGGTCGGGCATCTCCGACCCAGACCCTCTATGGCAGCCGGATCAGGTCAGAGCCGGCTGGCCCCACACGCCCTCCTGCCACTTGCCAGTAAGTGGTCGCCATGGGAACAGCACACAGGCTGCATCTCAGTCATTATTTCTTCCCACTTGAGCGGCCCAGCAAGACAAAAGCAGACAAAGCCCCTCGGAGAGGCCCACCATTTCTGCATGGCCTCCCCCACAGGGTCTGACCCAGCGAGTGTCCACACCCCCAGCCCGCACCAGCTCGGGGAGGCAACTCTTGGCTGATTGCGACCTGGGGGCCGTCCTGCACATCTCAGGTGCCCCTGGAGGGCTTGAGGTCCTCAGCATTGAGTCCCAGGGGCACGGCGCAGGCTTGATGTTGCTGTACTGCCTGTGGGGCCGTGAAGCTTTGCTCTGCATTTTTCCAACTTGATTGTTATTTTATCAAAGTCAAATATGAGCTCACTTTAGAAGCCAGGTACCCCTACCTGCTTTCACAAAGCTGCCCGGCCGCTCGGCTGCCTTTCCACAGCCGCTCGCTGCAGCGGCTCCCTGGGCTGCGCCGGTGTCTGAGTCTTTCTTTGCATTTCCTTTCGTTTCTGGTGCTGGGGACCAGACCCAGGGCCTCTTGCACACCAGGCAAATGCCTTACTGCGGATCTATGCCTGGCTCCGGCTTCCTTCCCTCGCCAGGACCCCGGCCTCTGTGGAAGGCGACCAGGCTTGGCTGTCCCATTCCCGGACTTGTCCTCTTCGGGGCCGCTGGCTGTGCCAGTACCGCTCACTCTCCAGAGAGGAAAACAGCTTCAGGGAGACATGTTGGTTTTCCCTCCTGCTTTTAGTTTGGTTTGTTTCTTTCTGAAAAGCATGAGCTGGCTGTTGGGCTTCCAGTGTTAACCCTCCGGTTTCATCTCTTTTTCCTTTCTGTCTTCTGGTTCTCTCCTTGTTCTCGACTTCATTTTCCCAAGCTGCACCGAACTTTGCATTTTGCCCGCCATGTTTTTCCGCCCTTTTTGTTGTCTTTCTCGGCTGCAGTGTGCGCCACCTTGAATTTTGCGAAACTGCCGATAATGAAGGGACCCAATGTCAGCCACAGAAATGGACACTCTTTAGTGCCCAACTTCATCTCGCAGCCCTCTGAGACGTTATAGTTCCCTGGGGGCTTTCTCCCCGCCTCCTCCCAGCACGCTGGCTGTCTTTCACACGGAGTCTTGCTCAGATGCGGGTGGGCCCCGGCTGCCCACTACGCTTCCAGGGAGTCCTGTCCCGCGGAAAGCATGTTGGTGCTGCGCACGGCACGGCTCCCGGGCGCGAGGGGGGGGACCCTGGGCCACGGGGACACAAGAGCCGTGTCCGCTGTCACCCTTGCTGCCTTTCTCTTGGCGAATTTGTGATCTTTGAGATTCGATGATGGTCCGCACCGTGGCGTTTGATAAGCACACGCGTGGGTGACCTTGTCTGCCTGAAAGTGTTTTGGGGCCTGGGGAACGAACGCACCGCTGCTCTCCAGGCTGTGAAGTGGTGACTGCGGTGAAAACCTTCCAAAGTCAGCGTCTTACAGTAGGAGGCCCAGCCGGCCCTGCAGGAGCGGGATCACCATCGGTACCTGCAGCTATAAAATCCGCCACACGTCTTACCACGCATCGCCCCCAAAAAGCAATCCAGCCCCTGCACTGGGATCACCCCAGTCCCTATCAGGAGAGCTTTCCGAACAGCTGCAGTGAATGCCCACGTATCTCTGGGTGTTTTGGAGGATACTGCTTTCTTTCATTTTTATAGTTTCGGAAGAATATTTTGACATAATTCTAAGCTTGCAGAAAACTTACAGAAATAGTGCAGAGACTCCATAGACAAATATTTGGTTTGTGCTGCTCCTCTTGTACTTACACACAAGCATGCTGCACACACGCATAAATACGCACGCGTGTGCTTCCCCTGAGCTACTTACAGTAAGTTGCAGGGTGTTGGCCTTCTTGTCACGTTCTTCAGTGTGGGTGTGTTCTCTCTAAAGGTGGGCTCTCTCATGCGGCCACTGAGTATGGTCAGAACTGGGCGAAAGCTGACGTGGACAGAGCATTAGCACTCACAGCTTGTTCAAGGTGACCAAGGAAGAATTTTATAGTGTAAGGATCGCTCCCAAGATCGTGCACTGGACTCAGGTTTCTTTACATAAATTCAGTAACAGTGACAATAATACTGGGGCGTTGGATGAAGAGAATGAACATTTCAGAGGTCAGTGGGTTACGTTTGGTTCCAGGGAGAGTTTGTGCCATTTCCCTCACCATCACTGAGGATGGCTAGCCTTTCACCCGGCCCATCTGCAGGGGGCACGTGGAGGTTTGCCTTTCTCACCACGCCCGCGAGGTGTTGAGCCTGCTCTGTGCTGTCTGTCTGCCTCAAGTGTTTAAGAGATTGTAGGTGAGTCCTCTTCCAACAGCCTGCACCTCCCCTGTCCTATTGCAGGAGCAGCACTGGGCCCCCTGCTGGCCGGGCTCATCTCACCGTCCGGATGGAGCAACGTGTTCTACATGCTGATGCTCGCAGACACCTGTGCCTTACTGGTGAGCTGCGCCCTGGCATTCCGCGTGGTTCCACTCAGCATGCTCCAGCCGCTGGCGAAACTTCTCCCCACGATGTTTGGCCTCCCAGCCCCACTGCACACGCACGGCCTCAGGCTCCTTCTCTTGCTGGTGAAGAAATCGCTGGGTCAGGAAACAAGCGGGTGGGTCCGCCACCCTGTAGTTTCAGCAGGCTGGAGGAAGCCACAGCGGAAGCTCCGTTTTGGGGCTTCCTCTGGGCCAGTGTGACCCGGCAGGTCCCCGGGCCTCCTGATACCGCAGGTTCTGCATGTCACAGCAAGTGTGGCGAGGGCACCCGGGGACAGGCCTGTGGGGAGGAGCAAGACAGGTCACACCCAGAGCCTGTCAGGGCCAGCAGGGCCTGCCGCCCACACGAAGCTGTGTGAGTGGCTTTCCATCTACGTGACCGATGTCTGCGATCGTTAACTTCTAAAGAGGAAGGCTGACTCGGGCTCGGGATTTTGGAAGTTTCTATCTGTGATGGGTCAGCCCTGTTGCCTTGGGCCTGGGGCAGGGCACATAGCACAGTGGAAGGGTGCAGGGCAGCAACACTACTTGCCTTGTGCCTGGGAACCAAGAAAGAGGGAGGAAGGGGCTACACCCCAAGAGACCTGGAGGGCTCCCACCAACGCTTTGTGCCATTGCTGAGAATTGGAATGTGTGTGAACTCGGAAAGGACAGCAGGAAAGAGTGGGAAGGTCCAAGTCGGGCGCCTGGTGACCAGAGAGAGTGCCAGACTGGGTGGGTGGAGGAAGTCTTCAGACAAAGTGCATCCAGGACGTGTGTCCCTTGTGAAAGAGGAAGTACCTGCTACCACAAGGTCCAGTGGTCTGCCGAGGACATTCTAGTATTGGTCCTTTCAAGCCTAAAATTCCCTTCCTCCCAGGGACCAGCATCCATGTCAGTTCTCACCCTCTCCAGCAGGGGCTGGGGCCTCAGCCACCCAAGCCAACTCCTCGAGGCGCTGGGAGATCGAGGGGCGCCATCCCCTGTCATTGCCCCCATGGAGAAGGCAGCTCTAGGCCTGCAGGACTGGCTGGGCCCACAGTGGCCAGTCTGTGGGAAGGACTAGAGCTGGAGGTTTGTCCTGTGAGGTGTGACTGGCCACCAGCTCTGGGTTCCACATCTCTCTGCCCACTGGTAGTGATGAGCCTTCCTCTGGGCCAGACAAGAGCATAATTCACAGGAGACACCCCTAACCCTGTTCTCAGGAACTTGAGCACATGGACCCCTGCCTGAACCACAGGCCATGAGGAGATGACATTTCTGCTCTCTAGAGCCCTGGCGGAGCATAGTGTGTGTGCAGGGGGGTGAATAGCTCCCCAGGACTCCATGCCAACATGCCCACTGCCCCAGGGTACACTGCACTGCACGGGCCAGGGCAGCCCTCCACAAGGTCGATGTGACACCAACACAGAGGAGGCGAGGTACACTTGGTGCCACAGAGAGCTTGCGAGGTGGCGGCCCAAAGGGCAGGGCTGGGCTGAGGTTGCTCCAGGTTCAGCTGCCAGCACCGCACAGAACACATCTGGAGGTGGCTCTTCACCGGCAGTGGCGGCGTCCCTCGAGACGCTCGCCTGGCTCCAGAGCCCCTGCCCAAGCTCCCACTGTCGCCGTGACCGCGGGCCTCCTTGTCCCCACTGTCTTGTTTTCAGTTGGGTGTTTATGATTGAACTAGACTTGTTCTAAATGCTGCGGACCCCGAAGTAGCACAGGCTGAAGCTCACTGTAAATGCCTTGCTCTAGGTTGTGTGTCCTGGTAACTCCAGGGACCTTGTGGGAGACAATGGGGCCCCAGCCTGCAGGCTGGGCATGATGGCACTGCCCACAGTGCACAAGGGTGGGGAGGTGTGTGGCCCGGCTGGGCCTCAGTAGCTGTAGGCTTCAGGGTGACCCCGGGCCACACCTGCCTTGTACTCGGCTCCCCGCAGCCACAGATGCCCCGTCTTTATCCTATTTGCAGTTCCTGGTCCGCCTCATCCACAAGGAGCTGAGCTGCCCGGGGCCAGCAGCAGGGAACCAAGCTCCGTAAGTTCACAGGGCCCTCTCTCAGGGACTAAGGCCACCCCAAGGTGTCCTGGCTCACTCACCTCCACACCTGGCCTCTAACAAGAAAGAACTCACCGCCTGTCCCTAGCACAGCACGTCCCACACATGGTCCCTTGTGTCTTCCCTCACACAGGCCTCTTTGTGGGCAGCTGTGACAATCTGTCCTCCAAGCTGCTGCAGAGAGGTGGCAGGGAAATTGCTCCATGTGTGGTTATTACAAGCCATGAGTTCCAACCAAGTCTCCCGTTCTTGCTGTCCTCACTGCCTTCCCCCCTCCTCAAGGGTCTTTGCTCCTGCTGTAGGACCCAGGACAGGTGCGGGGGACAGGGGGCTGGCCCCGTGCGGGGTCCATGTGTTCCTGCACCTGCAGCACCTGCAGTGGGACCTGCTGTCATGCCGTCCTTCTCTTTCAGGCTGAAGGAACACTGACCCCAAGTCCCGTGGAGGAGCTGGGCCCGTCCTTCACAAGCTGTCCTTTGCGTGACACTAAGCCAAGGATCCTGTCCTGCCTAGAATGACACAGAACTGAGCTGGGAACTCTGGGTCTGAGTCAGCAGACATCACAGGGCCACTGCGACTGCATCACTGAGCCCAAGACAGACACGACCGGCCAGGCCCAGCCTGGCAGCCCTACGTCCCCTGGTCGCCCTGATATGGCATGTGACGTCGTGGAGGTGACCCGTGCCCCCAGGCAGGGTCCCTGTCAGATGTGCCAGTGTTGAGTGCTGAAGCCACAGCCTGTGCAATGGGAACGTCCTTCCCCGAGAGCCTGCACGTGCTGTGGGGGGTGGGTGTGGGCACGGGACAGACCAGCTCCACGCAGTGCTGGGAAACATGGGCCCTAGTCAGAACCCGAGACCGATCCAGGTCTCAGGAGTCACCGAGGGCTTCTTCTGCTCATCTCTGCTCCGTGCTGACCTGGAAACCGTAGGCATCCATCAGGGAACAACCGTGAAGCGATGAGTTAGCGACGGCATGGAGGCACCGGGACAGTCAGAGCTGCTGCCACCCAGGCGCTGCCACGCTGCCTCCGAGACCTGAGCCAGCACCCAGGCTGTTTCTAGATATGTAGTCATGGGGGGTTATTTATTTAAAATGCGTCTTGTGTTACTTAAGGTTTAAGACTTGTAAGTGGCATTTTGTTATTTATTAAGACAAGCTGCAGTGGTTCTCTGGCCATTTGTCTTTTGGGGTTGGATCTAGCAAAATACTTATCTGGTATTAGAAAAAAATTCAAGCAAAATACACAGAGAATATCGGTCATTACTGCTTGTGTATGGTTTTGGTGTCCCCAGACCAGACGCTCGGGAGTCTGGGAAGAACAGGGCTCCCGCCCGAGGGGCTCTTCTTCAGCATGTGGCCTGGCTGAGGCCCCAGCAAAATGGGCGTTTGGAGATTTTATCCTAACCTTTGCCCTTCACTGAAAAGACACACATGGGGGTGGGGGTGCTTGGAGTGGCGGGGCGCACAGACGCAACGCTCCAAGTTTGCACCATCTTCCAAGCCGGGAACTGTGTTCTGAATGTAACCTGGCCGCTCTGACTGCGGGACCACAGGGCTGGCTGGCCCATCCTGGCTCTTCTGTGACTCCCCTACTTTCTTCTTGCTTAAGATGTTATTAGCACATGGGGCTGGAGGTACAGCTCAGTGGGCTAAGTGCTTGCCGCTGAGCACTAGGGCCCTGAGTTCGATCCCCGGTCCCGGGAAAAAAAAAAAAAAAAAAAAAAAAGATGTTATTAGCACATTTACAGGGGTTCCTCCTGAGAGTGAGGTCACCGTGAACACTGAATAAGTTTCCTCCACAGTCCACACCCTGCACAGGTCCTTTGTCCTCCCAGGCCTCTGCCGTGGACTGAGGCTGCCTGTCCTTCTCCCCTGTTCCTGCTTCCACAGGACACCCAGTGCGTGTGCTTCCCCAGCATCCAACTGCCGTATTAAGTGGACGGACCAGTGGGGCGACAGGCCATGGAAATGCATGGGTTGGAAATGCACAGAGAAGCATTTAGTAAACCATGTCCTTTGAATGGAGCCCATACCAAGGCCGCTTAGAGAGGTCCCAAGCAGCCAGGCATGATGGCACACACCTGTAATCCCAGCACTTAGAAGGTTGAGGCAGGAGGATACCTGTAAATTCAAGCCCAGACTGGGCTACAAAATGAGTTCAAGGTCAGCTGGAACTGCATAGTGAAACCCTGTCTCAAAAAGACAAAAAAAAAATTTTAAAGAAGAAAGGTCCCATGCAGACCCTGCCTGGTCATCTGCACAGCAGCAGGAAGCCTTGGGGTCACAGCTGTGTCTCCCAAGCTGCATGAACCCAGCATTAAAAGAAAACCCTCACACACGAGGAGAGCAGCCCTGAGTCCCGGGCCTTCTGGGCTGAACCCTGAGCATGAACGCCTTGTGATAGGGATGGTCGATGTTTTTTAAAAATAAGGAAATTCAGCTATATTTAGAAGCATCTAGCTGAAATGCCCTTCCTGAAAGGAAGATTTACCATGACTCTTAAGAAGAAAAAAGTATGATTTTGGTACAAAACTACATCCTTACCGTCCTGAACGATCCCATGTTCAAATAGCTGGTAGGAGGCCCATCGAAACTCGCCTGGCCTGGGGTGCATGTCCCTGAGGTGTCCCATTCAAGGAGGCACACAGTTCCAGGACCAGCAGCTGGAGGAGAGATGCTCCTGCCTCAGTCATGTAAGATGCCTGGCGGGCCTCAGAGCTTACTCCTCCCTCTTTCTGTCTGTTTTGGGAACAGAGCATCCCCCCATTTGCCAGCTTGAAAAATCCCCTCAAAATAAATCATTCCAAAAAGTAAGCTAAAAAACCCACAGCTCTGAATTTCTCACTTCAGCTTCGCAGACAGGCAGCACCCTGTCGGGCCGCGGTAGACGTGTGGAGGGCCTGTCCTGGTCCCCACCGACCTTACCCTTGCTGCTGCAGGCTACACTGGTGCCTGCCGTGGAGACTGCACAGTCCCGGAGCCCCAGATCCCTGCACGTGGCAAGAGGGCAAGGAGCAGGTGCGGGGCCAGGCAGGGCAGCTGTGCGGCACTGTGTCCTGGGGACTGGTGGTGGCAGAGTGGCCGCAGGTAGGTGGAAGTAGCTGCCAATGCTCACATTGTGTCCCCTGGGCATGGTGACCTCTGGAGCCAGTTGTGGGTGACAAAGGTAGGGACTCTCACTCCAAAGGCAAAAGGAACACAAAGGTGACACGATACTTTATATAGACGTCCCCAAAAACTCCACGAAAAACTGCTGGATTTAATAAATTCAGGAGCGTAGCTGAATATAAAGTCAACACTCAAAAATCAATAGTCCTCCTGTACACGAATAACAAACTCAGAGAGGAATTAGGGAAACACCTTTCACTGAAGCATCCAAAAAGATGAAACACCTAGGACAGAAAAGACCTTTACAGTGAAAACTACAATACTCTATAAAAGGAGACTGAAGCAGACATCAGAAAATGGAAAGATCGGGCTGGGGATATAGCTCAGTGGAATAAGCGCTTGCCTAGCAAGCACAGGGTCCTGAGTTCGATCCCCAGTACTGCAAAAAAAAAAAAAAAATGGAAAGATCTCTTGCACTTGGCTAGGAAGAATCAATATAGTGAAAATGGCCATACTTCCAAAACTGTTACATAGATTAAATGCAATTGTGATAAAAATTCCCATAGCATATCTCACAGAATTAGAGAAAACAATCTTAAAATTCATTTGGAACCAAAAGAGACCTACACTAGCAAAGGCAATTCTGGGCAACAAGGGCAAGGCTGGGGCATCACCATCCCTGACTTGAAATTATACTAGACATCATTGGTCATTCGAGAGATGCAAATTAGAACAATACTGAGACTACATCTCACCCCGGAAAGAATGGCTATCATCAAGAAATCAACCAATGACAAATGCTGGCAGGGCTGTGGGGAATAAGGAACCCTTCTCCACTGTTGGTGGGAGTACAGACTGGTAGCTAAATCTTGTCAACAACTCAAATGCCCATCAACCGAGGAATGGATAAAAAAGATGTGGTCTTTTTATACAACGGAGTACTACTCAGCCATAAGGATAAACTGGAGACTTTTATAGGTAAATGGATGCAACTAGAGACTATACTCTTAAGTGAAATAAATCAGACACGTATGTGTGAACATCGTATTGTCTCCTTAGTGTGAGAAGTTGAAAGAGTAAATAAGATCCAAAATGTACAATAGATATTGTAAAATGGGAAGAAACTTCAAAAGGAAAGAAACTGAGATAGAAGAAAGGAGAAAAGAATTAAGGGAAAAGCAAATATATATATATATATATATATATATATACACACACACACATATATATGATAGATAAGATAGTTGTACTACTAATTTTTCTTAGCTCATTGAAAAGAAAGGTTTGTGCTAGTATTAGTTGGAAAATTAAATGTCAATATCTTGTACTCTGAGTAGTTAGTTTAATGATAACAACACCCAATGTATTAACAACTGTTAATGGTTAACCACTGTTAATGTATTAACCACCTTCCTATTTTGTTTTGAAATTTTGTTTTCTTTTTCTCTTTAAAATAAAAAACACACAAACAATAACAACAAAAAAAGGCAAAAAGTAGTCCGGTGAGGCAGCCAATACCTAGCACCTCCCTCCTCCCCCAGCTCGGGGCGTCGCTGGACCACTCCCAGGCGCCCACCTAGGTCGCGTCCCTCAAGGCCCAGGCCGTCTCCCCTTCCGCAGCTTCTGTGCAGGGCACCCACACAGGTGCCTGTGGGTTGAGGCTGAGGCCCTGAGGGCGGGGACAGCGGGATCAGCATCACCCCACCCTGCTGCACTCCTCCTAGCCCCTGCTGGGGACAGGCAGAGCACCATGCAGCCTGCAGCAGTGAGCCAGGCCTGGTGTGTACCTCTCATCCCAGCACGCTGGGAGGCTGAGGCAGGAGGACTGCGAGTTCAAGCACAGCCTGGGAAACTTAGTGACACAGCAAGACAGTCTCAAGAGAAAACAAAACCCTCAAAGGCCCAGGGTCCCATACCCTGTACCACCGAAAATGCAACGCAGCAGCATTCAGGAAGCACAGAGGCCTGTGGAGCAGAGTCCACACGCCCTGTGGAATAGGCCCAGTGATGGCTTGGTCCCACATGGTGAAGGTGGCCCTGTTGTCCCCCCCCCCCAAAAAAATGGCTCCATCCAGAAACAAAACGGGGCCCAGGGCACCTTTTACTGCTAAAGTCCCACGTGGAAAAATGGCACTGCCTCTGTTCGCGTGCTCATCCAGTCCCAGCCACCAATCTCTGCCCCCAAAGGGAGATGTCCTCACCCCGCACATCTGAAACAAGCCCTGGCTTTAGGACCACGGGGGGTGGACAGGACCAGACCCGCCTGCGCCTCCAGGAAGCACCCTCTTAGGCCTGCTGCCGCCATGTGTCTAGCCAGACGTCACTAAGCCGTCACTTTCCCAGGTGCCGCCAGGTCACACTGGAGGCCTCCACAGGCAGCTGAGATGGGGTCAGCTGTGACTTGTTTCCCACCGCAGCTTTCTGCTCCCGCACTCCCATGCCCGCCTGCTCTTGCGGGCAAAGCCTCAGGCTCCCATGACAATTTAGCGCACAGGATTGGCAAGGAGGCACTGGCGCTGCCTCCGGGAGCCAGGGACACCGGTTCCGCCCTCGGGGTGGCGCACTCGCCTCGCAGCAGGCTGAAGGAGGTCACGTGTGGTCACTGCAGGTCCCTTTGCTACCCCTGGGGTGGGAAGAGCGGTGCGCAGCACTGCTACCCCTGGGTAGGAGGAGCGCCGGCCCTGTGCGCACTGGCCACGCCGGGTGGGCGGGCGGCTGCGCTCAGCACGGAGCGGAGGGGTGGAGCACTCCGTCCAGGTTGTGTTTATGTTTGCTTTTCCTTCCTCTATCCACGAGAGGCCATGATGGACTTGGCCCAAATATCCTTCCTTCTCTCCTCTTTGAAGTATGTTTGTTGATGGTTTTCTGACAGGGCCAAATGGCTTACAGTTACAGCTACAACACACGTGTGTGTGTGTGTGTGTGTGTGTGTGTGTGTGTGTGTGTGTTAGTGCTCACGGGTCCTCCAGAGTTTTAAAAAAAGATACATTTTAACTGATTTTGACTGTTTTGAGTCAAGGACGGCAGATGGCAAAAACGGCCTGACAGTCCCATCTCAGACTTCTTGCCTCACCCAAGGTATTTCTGGCTCGGTTCGAGCGCGGTTTAGGGTGGTGGCACCCGCCCAAGCAGCTTGCTTCCAGGGCCAGTGCACAGCACTATGGCCACAACTGGCCGAGAGCTGGAATCCAGCGGGGCCTTGGTCCCACTGCTGGGAGTCTTCGGGGAAATGCGCCCAGAACCACTCTTCAGGGCAAGGGTAGACAGGCAGCAGCTGAAAGGCAGCTGGGCCCATCTCTAAAGGGAGCCCCATCTGCCTTAGAGGTTTTGGGCGGCCCAGCCCGAGGTGCGGCTCTCCAGGGGATGTGGCCACATGGGCTGTTCGCAGCCCGACCTGGCTGATTCTCTCTTCTGTCCTCTAAGCTGTGTCAGTTCCCTGTGTCGGCACAGCCGAGGGAGCCCCTGGCGGTTCCATAGAGTACCGTCAAGGTATGCTGGGAAGTTCTGCCGAAGCTGTGAAGTTCCTCGATGAACTGACCAGCGAGGGTGAGCTCTGTCCAGGCAGACAGAGTCTGCGAGGCCACACTGTGGTCTCCAAGGAAGAGGAAACTCCCCTGGTACTCAGCGTTGGTCCCCGCAGGAGCTTCCAGCCGCCCCCCCTGCCACCTGCCTACAAACCCAGGACACGCCAGCCCCGCCAGCCCGTCAGCCGGCCCCTTGAAATGAATCCATGCATGTGCATGTGTGCATGTCTGTGCTGCTGCCTGGAGTGTCCCCTCGTTCCACCTCTCTTGCAGCACCTTGGCTGATACAGTGCTTTCCTGTGCTGGAGCTCACAGTTCTGCAACTTCTCAGCCACCAAGAGTGAAGTGGTAAGATGCACAAAAGCTAGATGAAGAGGCATGCATCTATAATCCCAGCCCTCAGGAAGCTGAGGCAGGAGGGTCACCAGGAGCTCCAGGCCAGCCTAGGTGGTATAGTGAGTTCAAGGTCAGCCCGAGCTACATAGAGAGACCTTGTCTCAAAACAACAACAAAAGCAAAAAAACCCCACAAAGGGTGAAGATGTAACTTAGAGCAAAAAGTGCCTCTAGACAATATCAGGAAATGTGACCACAGGGTCCTGAGGGCTGAAACGAAAGGTGTATCCTCACCGCACAGGACTCCAGTTTCTGCGACCCTCTGGCACAGTGGGCAGCGGAACTGACCCTGTCACCCCACCCCCCACGCATCTGTTCACATTTGGTGGATGGGGTGCAAGCGCTGGTCTCTTCACCTCTTAGACCCCAGGCGGAAGAGGCCTCCTGCCCAGCCCAGAGCTGGCAGGGACGGGCACGTGGCCGTGTGGATGTGCGAGTGCCTCCCGATCCCTTCTCTTCCCAAGCCAGGAGCACCGTGGCTGTGGCAGACATATCGCCAGAAACACTCTGGGGGGCAGCAGGCAGGACGAGGACGAGGAGGTCTCTTGGGGTCACACTCATGGAAAGGAGGCATCAGAGGACCACAGCACGGGCCCCTGGAATTGATAGGAGCAGACCTGCCTGTGGAGTTCAGCCTGCCTCATCCTGCCTGGGGCTCTCAGCATCAACCCCTCTTTTGGGGAGGCTTTCTGGGAGCTGCGGTGTATTAGATCAGGACTCACAGTCTGAGGAATGGCTGTTAAGTGTCTGGGGCTGGGGTTAGGTCCAGTTCTCTTTGTGAACCCGTTGACCCTGAGCTGTGACCTTCCCAAGTGCTCTCTGGGCCTGGAGTTCAGGAGGGCTCTGCTCGTTTACCTTTCCCTGGGTCAGCTGGATTCTGGGAAACCTGGTTGTTGGGCTCTGGCCCCATGGTTTTTCATGAGGGCCTAGGAAGCACCACATGGAGTGGACAAAAGTTAAAGGCAGTCACTCCTCAGCCCACTGGCAGGTACCTGGCCCTGGGGTCCTGGTCAAGTCCCTAGAGTGGGCATTTACTAGCCCAAGGTCTCACCAGGGTCCCCCTAGGCCCTGATGATCAGACTGGGCCCCAGAGCACAGGCAGTTTCAGTTTACAGTGACTAAATCATCCTGGCGAAGCAGCGCCCCTTGTGCCTCTGAACCTTCATCTGTAGTTCTGCCTCCTGCCATTCCAGCTGTCTCTCCCCGTGACTCTGAGCCACTAGGCTTTCTCCCTTCAAGGCTGGGACCTTGTCCCTAGGGTCCTCCCATGCCAGAGTTGCACCAGGGACCCTGGGCGGCGCAGGAGCCAAGGACATAGGGCAGCAGAGACTGTGTACATTCCCGAGCATTTATAAACACAGTCTGCCTGTAACTCAGATTTCCCCAGAGCCATAATTTTAAGCTTTCAGCTTCCAGCAAATCCTTTTCTTTCTTTAAGTTATCAGTTTAAAAATAAATCCGTCAGGTTTTCATTCCTGGCAAGTTCAGTCGCCTGTATTTTCATCTGTGCCAGTGCATTCAAATTTCCCGTGAATCAAAAAAGCTTGTGCTAGCTTTCTGTTGCTGTAACAAATACCTGAGACAAATTATAGAGAAAAGGTTTGTTTGGGCTGACACTCTCTGGCCTGACCACATGGCCTTTAGGGGACGTCCCAGGTCAGAGTCTTCCCAAATCCTCCATGGGCATGAAGGGAGACATACATGATGAGAAAATATCTGATCTTTACCATGAGGCATGTTTCCTCTTCACAACCACAGTGCACAGTCATAGCAGCCCTGCCCACCCCACAGATGAGGAAACTGAGGCTCACAGCCACAGTTGACTGCCCAAAGCTACTGGTCAGTTCAGCACTGACTTCCCTGGCCCAGCATTATCTGCATTTCCCCATCAAACTAACACTTTTGGTCTCCAGGGTTTGATAAATTGTCACAGAAACCACATTCGTTGAGGGTTATTTTTTAACACCCTCACTGGGTTTTTCATTTTTCTCCAAAAGAAACATCTCTGGGTTTTTCTTTCTTTTCTTTTTTTTTTTTTAATCTTTTTGAGACAGGGTCTCCCTGTGCAGTTCAGGCTGGCCTTTAGCTCACTTTGTAGCCCAGGCTGGCCTTGAGCTCACAGCGATCCTCCTGCCTCAGCCTCCCAAATGCTGGCATGACAGGCGTGCAACAACACACCTGGAGGTTTTTCAAGGATAAACAGTTCGGCATTTATGATCAGTTGAGCCAGCTGCCTTAGCTACTGTCCCAGTTTACATCTCAAATGTCCCCTGGAAGTGTCACAGGGGAAGGCAGGACCTGGTGGGAAGGGGGAGGTCACAGGGTGTCTTGACCCCCACTCCTCCCTTCTCCCTTTGCCTCCCGGCCTCCGCCATGCTGGTTCTGCCTTGAGGGCGGCAAACCATGGACTAAACCCACTGTCACCGTGAGCTAAAGTAAACATCTCCTTTTAGTTGCAATGTTGGATATTTTGTTTTGGGGACCAGGAAAATGCTTAATGCAGAAAATAAGTGCCTAACACAGCTATTCAGCATTCCAAGGCCCTTGGGGTGAGGGCGTCTCCAAGCCGAGGATGAGGCCCTACCTTCCCCCCCAAAGGAAAGGAAAAATAAAGTGCTTCCTCCTTGCTCCCTGGAAGCCTGCATATGGGATTTTGGAGCAAAACAAAGATGAGGTCACCTGTGACTGTCCCCCCACAGGTTGACACTGGGCAGAGGGGGTGCCCGTGGGCATTAGCCCTGGACGGACACCGGCCGAATGCTGCTGGGTGGCGGGTTCTGCCCAGCTTCTCCTCAACGTGGTAAACATTTTAGATCCAGACCATCACAGTGGCCAAAGCAGCTGGAAGCTGCCTGGCTGGTTCCCTTCTTCATAAGGTCACAGAGTAATTTGCCGTCCAAATTCTATGGTGTTCTAAGTTGCTCCCTACACTGGCTTCCTCGTCTGGACTCCCCAGCATCCTCCCAGCTTGGGGGTCTAGTTTGGGGACCTCCAGGCAGGTGTCAGTGTTGAGACGAGCTTTCTACCCCTGCAGGAGGAATCTGATGCGATGAAACAGAGCACCAGGCACACCTGTATGCCTGCACCTGGCCGCACACCAGGAAGGTGCCCCAGGGGCTCCGGACCAGGACACGTGAACAAAGGGCCCCAACTCTTCGCAGGCACAGGCTGTCATGCCAACATGCTCAGCACTGTGCTTTGCTGTCACTTCCTCTGTTCACACTGACCCTGACACGGCCTGCATTTCTTTTTCTCCCCAGGGACCACAGTCAGGACAGATGCCCCAGAGGGATTTCTCAGAGGAACCCACTGGGGTCTGTCAGGCGAGGGCACAGCCTGCACCCTAAGCCTCATCCCCCAAAGACTCTTGTCTGTGTCACTACTTGGCTCAGCTCTAACAACTCCCTCACACTGCATGACTATCACAGTGTGCCCAGGCACAAAGCTTGCGTCTCTCCCACAGAATAGTCCCACCGGAAAGGCAGTACCTGTGCGGCAGTGTAAAGTAGGTTCTGCCTGGAATCTCTTCCAAAGCCCTCCCGGGACCCCAGCCCTCCCTCCATCCAGCACAGTTCACATTCGTCATCACCCACGGGCAGCGACTTCGCTCCCCAGTAAGGCTGCCTGGTCACCGTCCACCACGCTTGTTAGTATAAGTCATGTCTCCAAAATGATAGGCCTGGTCCCCAGACAGGATCTTGCAGGGGATCGATGAACCCACACAGAAGCAAACATCTCCAGCGGGCTCCTGTCCTCACACAGATCCCCAAACGTTAGCCCTGCATGGAAACCCCTCAGGGTGATCCCCGTGCCCCTGTTCTCTGCTGCTCTGTTCCAGCGATGCTCACTCACCCGCTGGCTCGGTGGGGCGGCCTGCGGTAGAAATGCCGACCCAGAACATGCGTCATTCAAAGCAGGCCTCTGGACAGCCTTCACCTTTGACCAGAGCAGCCTCACATAGGGGCGGGTGAGGGTCAAGTCACCGCTCACAGAGTGACTGTCACCTGAGTTGACAAATTTAACCCCGCCTGCCCGAAGACTGAGCCCTGCACACAGCTGAGTTGTCTGGGTCAAGGAATAAGTTTGTCTCTTTGTGGCAGCATCACGGTCTGCGTGAAGTGATTGAAACCCCTCATACTCCGCCTGTTTCTGAGGCTGGCAGGCCCCAGCAGAAGGCGCAGACTTCGGGAATAAAGGGGGACATCTGCTCTGAGAAAGACCCAGCCTCCATCTGGAAGAGCGGTAACGTGCCCAGAACCGCAATCCATCTCCCTTGGTATTAATATTCTAATGAAGTGCAATTAAAAGCTAAAAATAAGAAAACATCTTCCATGAAAACATAAAAGCCATTTCCAAAGACAGCTGTCCCCACCCATGCAGGGCGGCTGTGGCTGGAAATGAAGCTTGTCAGTCAGGGTGGGCAGCAGCTCCAGATGGGGCCACAAAGATGCCGGAGCAGGACACAGGTCCTATGCCAAGGCACTCCCACAAGAGTGGGTGGGCAGGAGTCGGGGCGAGCCGGCCTGCCATGGGCTCTGTGGCCTCCCAGGAGACAGGGCAGGGGGCGTGGTCAGCACCACTCCGGAAACGGGAGCCCACAGACTTCTGAGCCCATCCTATAGGTGCTGCCCGCTCTGCCCCAGTTGCTCCCAGCTGTCCCTCTAAACAGCATACTGAACCCTCAAAATGCCACAGGGCAAGAGGTCGCTTGCACCTATGCCCCACTCCCGTGGACTGTGATGCCCATGACCAGCGTCTGGGATTCCCTCCCAGCCCTGGGACCCTAGGGCACCGTAAGCAAGAACTGTGTGTCCTGAAGTATGTTTGCACAGTAGGCCATGACAGCCACAAGGGCAGGTTGGGGTAAATCCGCCTGGATCCTGGGGTTCCCTCTCGGTGCCCAGTGCACATCGTGCTCATAATGCCCCCACCCCCAAAACAGGTGAGGGGGTGATGGTCCACACCTGTCTCATCTGTCCTTCGAGAATCTCACTGGTGGGCATCTGAGCTGCCTCTCAAGGGCACTGCTGAGAGGTCTGCGGCCGGAGGTCAGGCACCACTGTCACACAAGCTTCCCGCTGGACATGGGGGCATGAGCTCCCTCACACACTGACCCCTCCCAGCCCATGCCTAGGCTTGGAACAGGGTGGGTCCCTGCCAAGCTGCAAACTTCCCCTCACATCTGTCCCTCTCCCTGGTCACTGCATGGAGCAGGAGGATCTTCCGGTGTCTGGTGACAGGGGTTCCATCACGTGCCTCCCAGGTACTCCTGAAAGAATAATCACCGGCCCTTCTTCTGCAGCCTTGGGGTCTCTGGAGATGATGGAGACCAGCAAGGTGTCCCCCCGGAGTTCACGGGGCCCTTGTGCTCTGCGGGGTCCAGATGCTGCACACTGAGGTGATAGGCCCAGGGCCTGGGCGCAGTGGAGTCACACCGCTGCAGCCCGGCCACGCCGGAGTGAAGACCATGCGGCTTCGTTTCCTGCCTGAGCAGGCACGCCGGCTCCGAAACGCGGCCTGCTCTGTCCTGACCGCTCTGCCATCTGCACTTCCGTCTGGGACCAGGCTGGCAGTCAGGCTGCTTCCTTCCCCGTTCAGGGGGCAGATGCATAAGGTGTGTGCGCAGCAGGGGAACTGGGGGGGCCCAGCCCCTCCACCCTGAGACAGCCTTCGTGGCCACCACCACCCCTCATCCTGATCAGCAGCAGAGAGGAAGGGGCTCCCCGGGACCCCACTGCAAGGAAAGTCTACTCCTCGACCCCGGCCAACTAGATTCTGAACTGGCAGCACTGGAGAGGCTCATGAGGGCTCATGAGGACTCCCCAGGCTGCAGATTCCCAGGCCTGCAGCCCTCACAGCCAGCTGCCCTCGGCCCAGGTGGGGGCCTGGGCACCTGCATTCTCATAGCTCCATAGAAGAAACTCAGGCACCAGAGTGAGGGACACACACCCTGCTGGAAGAGCTCCCCTGCTGAGAACACAGAGCCCTAAAACTTGTCCTTGGCTTTGGGCTCCACTTCTACCAAGGTCTGGAGCATGTTCCTGAAGACAGAGACCTTCATCTCATGCTCCAGACTGCACAGCCTTAAGAAAGAAATGTGTGCACTAAAGATGCATGGTGGTGCTGTTTGTTACGGCAGCTGAGCTGACTAAGACACACCCCATCTCTGGGGATGGTCCAGCCTTGGACCACAGCCCTCAGGAACCCAGAGTCCTCCCTGGGTGTTCTGTGCTGCCCTCATGAGGGGAGTAGGCTGTCACTCTGCTCCCAGAGCTCAGGTGCCCACAAGCGCTGTCCCTTGCTTTCCGGGACCCTGAGTGCCTCATTCGTACATTCATTGTGCTCATTTGTTCAGGTTTACAATCAAGAGGGCAGGATTGGGGTGCTGGGGTACAGCAGTAACTATGTCAGACCCTGCCCCTGTCCACCCAGGACCTGGAGTCTCACGATTGATGTGATTACTAAGAAAGGCAGGAGAGACGGACAGCCCAGGAAGCAGAGGGGCTGTCTTTGGAAGTAACTCTCTCTCCTCTTTTATCTCAGAGCAGTCCAGAGGTGCACTTCTGCGAAAGCACTCAGGGGCCTGGGCCAGCTGCATCTGTACCCCCCAGGCTCCTGAGAAGGTTTCCTTCTTACCTAACCACCCCATCCAGGGCTGGGGTGGGGGCAGTGTAGTGGCTGCTGCTACGGAGAATCCATGGAGCCCAGAGCAGCTCCAGAGAGGAGGCACGGGAAAGAGGGTCCCAGTCTGACCTCCACCCTGTGGACTGGGCTACAGGAGCCAGTTGCTGGGACCCAGTGGGGGAACCCCCAATTGTCTCTGATGTCTAGACATGGTTACTGGGTGCGAATATGAGAACTCTTAGCTCTTACTACTTTTTTCTGACTCCTCTTTACTTCTTTGTGGGGTGTGTATGTGTGTGTGTATGTGTGTGTGTGTGTGGTTGTTTGTTTTGCTTTTCAAGACAGGGCCTTGCTATGTAGCCCACCCTGGCCTTGAACTCACCGTGATCCTCCTGCCTCAGCCTCCTGTTGGCTGGGATGACAGATGTGTGCCACCACGCCTGCTCCCTCTTTACTTCTTGGCCTCAGTATTATCTGACAAGCATAGGTAAAAAGAACAGACATTCAGACACACTTGTGTCCCACTAGGCAGCAGATCTCAGCTGGGATCCAACCCCAGCTGGCACAGGGCAGCATCCCCACGCTCCGCCTCTCCCCAGAGAAGGGACAGGTGCTTGGGAGGAGGACGGCTGGATACCGGGGAGGCAGGAGGTGGATGCAGGGTCTCAGCAGGCCCACCACACGCACTCGCACCCTCGATGTCCTCGAGCTCCTGACCACACGTCTCCTCTCTCCTTCTGCTTTCCTTTCTCCACCATGTCCAGGGCCGCCTGCTTCTCTTTTCTTCTCCTTTCTGCCGCTCCTGGGTTTTCTGTGCCACTGCTCCTCATCTTAGAAGTCGGTTTTGTTTGGTTGATTGGTGGGTTTTAGCATCAGGAAAAGAAGGAGAGAAACTGGAATCTATTCACATGTCACTCAAAGGAGAAAGGAAGTGGGCGAAAGCATCAAGATTCTTGAAGGACAGCGAGTAGGTTTTTAACCACTCAGGCAGACGGAAGTCGAGCCTGGGACTCCGTTCTCTCTGCTTCTGTGCATTTTGGAAACTTTCATCCTGATAGTGCTTGAACATCCAAAGAAAAGCAAGTCCCACCAAGGCCTCAAGGGGAGTTTGCAAAATCCCCAAAGCCAGGGGCACCAAAGACTTCCAAGAAGAAATGGAGGGCCAGATGACATAGTGATGTGTGTAATCCCAGAACTTGGGAGGCTGAGGCAGGAGGATCAGTGCAAGTTCAAGGTCAGCCTGAACTACACAGTGAGACACTGTCTCAAAAACAGAACAAAATACCAAGAGGGAATGGAAACATCAGTCAGACGTAGCTTAAATCATTGGAATGAAAGACAAGCCAGAACTTTTCAAATAAGCGATTTCTGTACAAAACTATCACAGACCAGATATGGGCTTGACATATTCAAATGTGCATCAAAAACAATCCACGTGGCACCTTGCCCAGAACAGATGGTCAGCGTCGCTGAAGCTATGGAGGCCAGGAAGGCTGATGGCCTGGGGACACACTATTGCCCTCCTGAAGCCCGTTAGGGTCACCTCGGAGGTCCGCTATGCCCCAGAGACACTCGGAATCACATACAGATATTTCAAGGGAGACAAGCCCATGGTCCTCATATTTTCAAGTTAAACAGTTTATGAATATCTGGAGGTTTTTTATGTTCATTACTTGGATCATTACAACAAAAGGCTACCTGATTTTATCAGTTATTAAAATTGAGTAATTGATTTAGACTTGGGATGTTATGCACACATTTTATTAAATTCATTTGCAGCATTGGCACATTTAAAAGAACTTGAGAATCTCTGTTTACAAGGTTAATTTCTTAGATAATTGAGTAAGTGGAAAACTTTGGCTTATTAATCAAATCAAGGAAGTATTTTTGAAGAAAACCAATCCTGCCAAATTCATACAAGCAGCTTAAAATATCCAAAGGTGTTTAACATTTACTTATGTTAATAAAGTGCTTATTAAAAGGAAGTGCTACAATTTAGCAACCTTATAAACTGAACAGAAATATAAGAGATTAGTTATTCAAATTTGCAGCTTTGATAAGACAAAAGTGACATTTTAAAAACCAAAGTAAGTTTCTGAATTACATTTTCTGACCAAAGCCAACCTAGAGCATGCCAAAACCCTCACATTTCACTCCAGGGGTGTCTGAGTCACTTTCTCCATGCTGGGACAAGATACCTGCCACCCACAACTCAAAGGTTCACATTTTCGGTACACCATCGGCTGGCTCCCTGGCACACATGGTGGAAGGTCCGGCGGAGGAGAGCGGCTCACTGCATGGCGAACAGGACGCAGAGAAGGGAGGAGCGGGGAGGGAGATGCCCCTTTCCAGACCTCGTCCCAGTGACCGCCTCTTCTGGCCAGGGCCCGCCTCCAACAGGAAGTCAGCTATATTGAGCCCATGGTCCAGTCCTCTTCCAAAAGTGCCGCCTTTGGGCTCATGAGGCCTCTGAGGTCAGTTCTCCATCTAAACCATGCCAAGGGGAGAAGGCAGAGAGCGGCAGCTGCAGTGCGGTGACCCAGAGCCTTTACGCAAAGTCCTGCACCCAGGATTGAGTCTCTCCAGCCCCACCCTCTCTCACCTTCCCTGGGCGTGAGGCCTGTGTGGGGCTGTCAGCCCTGTGCCCTGCGCCACTCTGCAGTGCCTCCAATTCCTTGGCTATGACCCCACCAATGTCCTCTCCACAGTCCCTCCAGCCTTGGAGTTCTGACACCTGGGACCCAGGGTATAAAATCGGGAGGGCTGGGCGTGGTGGCACAAGGCTGTAATCCCAGCATTTAGGAAGCTAAAGCAGGAGGATCATCACAAGTTCGAAACCTGGGCTACAGAGTGAGCTCAAGACCAGCCTGAACTGCATAGTGAGACCCTGTCTCAAAAAGACAAAAAAAAAAAGAAATCAAGGAAGGGCAAGGGATATAGCTCAGTGGCACAAGTGCCTGCCTGGCAAGTGCAAGGTCCTGAGTTCTATTCCTGGTACCAAAAATAAAATAATAAAATAAAAGCATCCACATAGCCCCTATAGGCCCAGCAGAGGCGCAGCTCAGAACTGAAAATTGTTCATAGTATTTGACGTCCCACAACTTTGTGTAAAAGTGCCTGCTTCCCTCTCCAAGATGGGACTGTGGGGTGAGGCAGTCTGCCCCAGGCCTCTGTCCACTGCTTGGCATTTGGAGGATGGCATGGAGCCTGCTGTGTTGTGGTTCGGGACTCAGTCTCATCCGTCTGGGCATGACCAGGGCCTGGCTAGGGGGTTTATTCTTACATGGCCTCACCAGCTACCTGCATTGGTTCCTATAGCCCCCCATGGGCCAGGTGAGACCCCAAGGCCATTTCAAGCTGCCCAGACATCCCTGCTGCAGCACGGGCAGCCTCGGCTGTCAAAGCCTGTGCTCCAAGCTCCAGCTATGGGGGTCACTGGGCCAGATGCTGGGGTGAGGCCACCCATACCCTCCAGCCTTAGCATTGCAGCTCTGTGTCACCCCCCACGGGACCTGAGGCACAGGGAAAACACGCAGCCTCTGCACTGGAGCCCAGGGCCTGGCACACTCTGGGCAAGTGCTCAGCCGCCGGATTCCACCCCAGCCCCGTGTGCTTTTATATGACACTCTCCCACAAGAGAACTGAAGTCACTGCAAAGACAGTGAAATACTGGAAAGTAAGGGGCTCAAAACCCATAGCATTATTGATCTGTACAACTGATACCAAGAGTAAATTATAATTTTACCTCAGTGTAAGTTAAGTAAGATTATTTAAGATCATCAGCTGATGAATAAAACAGCAAGGCGTGGTGGGGTGATTCTCTCAATTAAAAATAAGCCAGGAGAGGCAGGCGGTACAGCTCAGGGCCGAGCCCTTGCTTGTCCAGCAGGTTCGAGGGCCTGGGCTCCATCCATCCCAGCCCCCTCTCAAAACTGAAAAACAAGAAGATGAGCAAAAAAGGAGACTTTGAAAGCGGTGGGTGCTTTTGCTCCCCCGAAGGGTGGTACAGTGAGTGCTCTGCTGACGGGCCCCCCCAGCCCAAAGCTGTCTAGAACTTCGGTTAGAGACAGGGTCTCTGCAGCTATAATTAAACTGGGGACCTGGAGATAGATTAGAATCCAAGGGCCCTAAGCCCAGTGGCGGGTGTCTCTGTAAGAAAAGAGGGTGAAACCACCTGTAGAAGTAGGCAGAGACCCAAGCGATGCGGCCACAAGTTCAGGAACCCCCAGATTCGCAGCAACCACTAAAAGCTTGGAGGGAAGCACGGAATTGCTGCTAGTCCGCATGTGATGGACATTTTTGCATCACTTGTGGTTTTCTGGAATATCGCCACTTTCACATGAATTCCACAAGCAAATCCTAGGCTGGAGGAGAAATCAGCTGACCAGTGCAGCCGACGGGATGGCCTGACTACCCCCTCTAGGGCGCACGCAGGGGGACACAAGCCCCTCTGCGAGCTGTGCCCAGGCCACCAGGCCAGTCCTCATCCACAAACCGGTGGCCGGGTGAAGGGACCAGGTGCTGGGTGGGCACTAGGCTGGAGCCATGTGGGCACTTCCAGAAGGGGTGGGCACAGGAAGCAGTGAGCCAGTAGGGTGGGCACCACCCAAGGGCTGAGCATCAGGCAGAAGGAAAGCAGGTGCACACTGCCTCCTTGACCCAGCATCCCGCCCCTGCAGCAGAGCCCCAGGTTCTTCGCTTTGGACCCCAGGACTCTGTTAGGCCTGTACTCCCACCCCACCCCCCACCCCTGTTCCCAGCCCTCCAGCCTCAAACTTAGCCTCACCGCGGTCTACACCACTGCAGCTCTGGATGCTGCTGCCCACGGACAGCCAGTGGGGGTCTGCCAGCCCTGTGATGGGGCTCTGCAACTGACCCAAAAAGTCCCGGACACATCTGGGCATACAGAACCTCATGGCCCGCTGAAGCCTGGGTCCCCTCCATATCACCAGTTTTCTGGCAATGTTCTTTCTAGGCCAACCCTTCCGCCAGGGCCTGTGACTCCCTAAACACAGTTGACTCCAAGCCATGCTGGGGACGCCCGCTGTGCTCTGTGATGCCATGCCCTGTGTGATGGCCCTCCATCAGGTCTTGGAGGCCCACACAGGTCTTGGCATCTGGGCCAGCTGCCCACCCCAGACTCCTCTGGTCACGAGGTCCTCCCAGCCCCAGCAGAAGCCCTGTCCCCTGGGAGGACTGAGCACTGCCCCCCTGGGACAGACAGGCTTGGTGTAAGTAACCTGCCACCAGGCTACCAGCTTGAAACCTCTCTGGGGAGTGATGGGGATGTCACTGATTTGGCATCTGTCCCAGGCCAGGTATTTGGTGGCAACAGTGGCCCATTCTCTTTGGGAAGCCCAAGCTTCCCAGCTGTCCGTGGAAAGGTGACCAGCTTCTGGCCAGCTTCTGGAGCTCCTCACAGTTTGACTAGAAAATAAAGTATTTTGGGCCAGGCATGGGGGTGTAATCCCAGCTACTCTGGAGGCTGAGGCAAGAGGATCTCAAGTTCAAGTCCAGCCTGGACAACTTAGCAAGGCTGTCTCAAAATACAAGGAAAAAAATAAAGTCATTTTTCTAGGTGAGAAGTACACATTAGGCAGGGGCCGAACTGATTCCTTCCAGGAAAGATCTGGACCCACAGCCTAACTCCAACATCTTGCATACGTGGGTGGAAACCAGCCACAAGGCCCTGGATCCATCTGGCTCTCCAACTGCACAGGACGCTGGCAGGTCTGGGTGCAAATACCCACCCCACCCCAGCGTTTCCCAAGTTCTTGCTGCTGCCCCTGCCGTTTGCTGTCTCTCGGGGGTGCAGGGCTGGGCGCCTATACGAGTTGAGCGTCTGTGTTCTTCCTAGGTCCCTGTTGCAGCCCTGACTCCAATGCACTAGCGTCTGGGGTTGGAGCCCTTAGGGGTGACGCATCTAGGTGAGGTCATGAGGTAGCCCCACAGTGGACCTGTACCCCCCGGGTGCAGGAAGGTGGACCTCTGCCCCTTGTCCCCCATCTCTGTCCCCACCAGCACTCACCTAGGAAAGGCCACACGAGGACATAGAAAGAGGCGGCTGTCTACACTGCAGGCAGAGAGGGCTCCCTGGGACCCAAACCAGTCAGCACCTTGCTCTTGGGCTTTCAGGGTCTCAAGCTGAGGAGTAAATGCCTGCTGCCCAAGCCCCTGTGTGCTGTTTTCTTAGGGCCCAAGTGACTGTGACAGTGTACTCGTCCTTCCAACCCATCCAGCGACCTTCTGTCTGCCAAGTTTGCCCTTCCCACCCACGTCCTGGCCTACAGCCCCTGGGCTGAGAGATGGACCTGAGCTAAGACACTCTCATCCTCCGAACGCTGTGTCATCGTTAGTGGCGTGGCCCTCAGGGTTGTTGTAAGTTCAAGATGCCCACTAATCCCTCACAGGTGAGGCGACGGCTCTGTTCCTGGGCACACCACCACCCTGCGGCTGGGGAGGCCCCAGTACGTGCAGTGCTTACCGCAGGCTACTTTGTAGAGGACTCGAGGGGCCCCCAGGTCTGCAGAGGGGCCAGGAGCCCGACTATGGCAGCTTGAGGTGTTTTTTTATTTGAAAAATTAAAAAAACTAACAAAGCAACAGTGAAGACAAAATCAAAACAACAAAAAGGATACATGACCTCAAAACAAAATGATAGGAATTTGCAGTGGTTGCTACATTACATCTTCAACCAAGTTGCTCTGTCCACCAGACGTAAGAATGTAAGATTGACCAAACAATCAAAGATGGTAACAAGTAATAAAAAAAAATGGAAATGATGCAGAGCTTCACCATACAATGTGGTAGCAGTTCAGCGATGGCTCTTATACTGCATACTGTTTTCAGATCAGTCCTTCTGAGCACTAGATTCAAGCATGCACAATTGGTCAAAAAAAAAGAAAATTTTAAGCACAGACTGTTGCCAAAGATGTGTTTCTGCCTGCCAAAGTGGAATTTGAGTTTTCCATAGACAGGTGTGTGTGTCCTTGCACACATATCTCTGGGTAGGCTACCCATCATTTCACTGGCAGTGGCCCCAGGATCGAAAAGTCGCTCTTACATATCTCTACCAAACCAGACATGGGTGACCAGCCCTTCCCCGTGTGGCATGGAAACAGTACCTGTGCATCTCTGATGGCGAAGCTCTTGGCCTCTGCCACTAGGGATTCATGTTAGAAATGCAGAGTCGTAGAACCAGGCATGGCAGCACACTTGTAATTCCAGAGCTCCAGGAGGCTGAGGTAGGAGGATTACAGCTTTGAGCCCAGTTGGGCCCAGTAAGACTCTCTCAAAATTTTAAAAAATGTTTAAAAGGCTTGGGGCAATGTAGCTCAATGCAAAGGCCCTGGATTCACAGTACAGAAAGAAAGAGACAGAGAGAGAACAAGGAAGGAA